>OX637629.1:0-189205 GCA_951802195.1 Tausonia pullulans
ACCTACCGACCCAACCTACCGACCCAACCTACCGACCCAACCTACCGACCCAACCTACCGACCCAACCTACCGACCCAACCTACCGACCCAACCTACCGACCCAACCTACCGACCCAACCTACCGACCCAACCTACCGACCCAACCTACCGACCCAACCGACCCAACCTACCGACCCAACCTACCGACCCAACCTACCGACCCAACCTACCGACCCTCGAGCGGAAGGGAGGAGACGAGGGCGGTCGTCGTCGGTCGTGCGACCGGGTACGTGGAGAGAATCGACATCGAGCGGAAGACGGCGGCGCCGACTCTGTGGAGTGGGTAAGAGAGGATGGTGGTACGAGTGAGGGAGATAGCAAGGGCCATGAGGCGGCAGGAGGAAGGAGAGTGGAGGTTTAGAAGGGGAAAAAACGAGCGACAGAGGCTCAAGAAAAGATAACGAACAATTACGGCCAACGAAATGAAGTTCGCCGAATTCACGAGGCGACACCGAGCTTGGTAATCCCCACAAACTCTGCTCCGCGTGTGGTTTGCAGACATCAAATTGACGATGCTTTGAAGGGCCGTGATTCGCCGCCATGTTGAAAGAGGGCTGATCTCCTTAGACGCTAACGAGTCTACAGAATAGCGGGAATTCATAGAATGCTTCTTCGTACTTGCAAAGATCTGTCGTACACCACCAGCGACCCAGGAGGGAAGAGGTGGGGGGTGGTGTTAGGATTGGCCCAAGGATCAAGAGCAGAGGAGGATGGGTGAGTAGAGGGTCGTTGGCGACAGAGTGGACTGAGAGCAGCGGCGAGTGATGGAGTGAAACTGAAGTGGTGGAGGTGACACGGGCTCCCTTCACGGTCTTGGGCAGGTTTGTCGGGTCCAAATGATAGTCAGAGTGTATAACCAAATCTACGATGAACTGAGCGTTTTATGGACGAGGGGTAAGAACAAGGGAGGGAGTGAGAAGGGTGAGAACACAAAGATTGTAGGGAAGATGTCGAATAAAAAGGGAGGAAAGGGTATTGAGACAGGGATTGTGAGCCAATGTGGCGAAACAATGGTCGAAGATGAGGGTGTCAGGATCTCGCGGACTTGCCATGTCAGGATCTTACGGGTTCACTACATAGGCTCCGCGCCTATGTGGCTGCAGAATCTCGCGGACCCGCCACCTCGGCTCTGCGTCTGTGTAGCATCGCCCTTATTTGCTCAGCTTCCATATTTTCAGGGACTCTTCAGCCACACTGTCCCACACTCTTTGTCTTCTGACCATTAGCCCATAAGACACTCAGTTCATCGTACTTTTGTTCTGTACTCTGACTACCATTTGGATTCGACAAACCAGTCAAGACATCGAAGCAAGCTTGCATCCACATTGAACCCCAGGGCGAACCTTTGACCTTAACACTCCGGTGGCGATGAGCCTGTCGGTCGCAAGCCGACGACGGACATGTATTGCGGCATCCGCAGGGAGGGCACGTACGTCGGGTGGGTCGCGCAAGAAGCATACATTAGGCAGGAGTCTGGGCAAAGCAAGGGAACACGGTGGTACAGAGGGGAGGTGGACAAAGCAGAGCGGAGGGCAAGGAAAGGCGACCGTCAGACGAAGGCCTTGGCCAGGAACGGCGCGAGCTCCGTCTCCATCCAGTCGTACAGATTCTTGCCCTCCGTCGGGTCGGCCGCCTTGAGCTTGGTGGCCTTCTCCTGTCCGACAGGGACGTAGTAGGCGCCGCTCTTGATGTCCTTGCGAGGCGCCGTCGCTGCCCAGAGCTCGCTGTACGCACCCTGCTCCGGCGTGAGCGCCCAGAAATAAGTGACAATATTGATGAAAGTCCGCTTGAGGAAGGAAAGCTCGCTGATGAGGTCCGTCTTGACAATACCTGAGAGAAGTGGCACAGACGGTGTCAGCTCGAGACGCCCTCGCGCGAGGAGAAGAGAGAGAAGTTGCAGGCGCACCAGGGTGAATGTTGGCTACAGTGATCGTGGGGAACCGGCGCGCGCATTCCTGGCCATAGACGAGGTTGCCGAACTTGGAGCGATCGTAGCCGGCGAGTCCGGCTCCGAGAGTGCCCTTTGCGTCGCTGCGCAGCTCGGAGAGCTCGAGGCCCGTCTTGCCTGTAGCGGTGTGAAGCTCGCTCGTGAGCGACACAAACCGCGGGTCGGCCGACTTGAGAAGCGTCGACAACAGCAACCGGAAGAAGAGCGCGTGGGCGACGACGTTGGTGCCAAATTGGATCTCGTAGCCGTCCTCGCTCTTGCCCGGAACGTCCATTATGCCAGCATTGGCGATGAGAACGTCCAGCCGGTCCGACCGGGCGAGGAACGTCTCGACCGCCCGCTTGACCGATGCGAGCGACCCCTGGTCAGCCGCGATAAACGACACCGTCTGCGAGGAAGGGCATCGGGCAATGAGGGCCTTGGCGCGAGCCTCGGACCGGCCCGTAAAATATATCGCCGCAGGGGGTGATGGGTGGTGGGCAAGTGCGAGGACCGCCTCGGCGCCGATGCCGCCGGTGCCTGTGCAGGAGGGGCGCGCAACCAGGGCGAGTTCAGTGGGCCGCCGCGCGCGCGAGCATGAGCCATCTAGCCGACTCACCGCCGGTGATGAGGAACACCTTGCCGGTCAGCGGGGCGGTCTCGTTGAGCTTAAAGTGGGAAACACGCATGGCTAGGCTAGTCGATATGGGCCGAGACTTGCGACTGAATGAGGAGCCAAGCCGGGCGTCAGCGAACAGGTGCGCGGCGGGTCGACAGGTCTGGCCAGCGCACTGACGAGGTCGCGAGGGCTGAGAGTGAGAGCAAGGGATGGCAAGAGAGAGACGGGAATGTCGTTGCGTCAGATCCCCGTCTCTGCTCGAGCCCAAGCCTCTTTTGAGGTGTTGAGATCAGTTGCCAGAACGCCTGACGGCGTGTTCGGGCTCGGGCATCTCCCTCCGGCTGGGCGCGAGCGATTGGTGAGACACGGGCGGCATCCAATTCTATGCCCGCCGCCTTGATTTGCTGATTGATGTTGTTTGCTGACTTATATGCCAGGCTGATTCATCCGCCGCCCGGGCCTTGTAGCTTCAGCTTAGGAGCATACAACAGCCTTGGCAACTATTTCTCATCTTCTTTCATCTTCTAACAACCACTCCCGCACAATCTCATCCGATCACCGACCCAGAATCTCTTACCCTCATAGTGTCAGAATCACGCTCCTGTTTCGCTACAGGCTACTTAGTCTCATGCAATTGGGTCTCTTCAGATCCGATTTACTGTGAGGAATGGATTTCATGCTTTAACCATTTCGACACGTGTCCTAGTAAAAGGCACTAAATCGGATCGGAAGAGACCCAATTGCATGAGACTAAGTAGCCTGTAGCGAAACAGGAGCGTGATCCTGACACACAGCCACTTCCTCTCGCTCTCACAGCGTGACCATCTCTACTTTCCAAGACTCCCTCCCGTCTCGCCGTCGTCGCTCGCGACCTCCCCGCCACTAAAAAGCACTCGATTTTAAGGTATTTTAGAGGGCATGGCTGAGAGATAAATGGACATGCACCTGCTTCTAACACTTAGAGCCATCCTGAGCCGCTCATCTTCGCCCGAAAGGAAGCGCGTCAAACGCAGTGGACGGGACGCAAGTCAATATTGGGATGGAGGGACGTTGGGATGATGCAAATAGACTTGAACAACTGGATCCCATACAGATCTAAGGACGCTAGATCTAAGGAACTTCGATAAGAACTTTGCCTGCTGCTCTCTCGGAGGAAACCCGGTCATAGGCGGCTACAACTCCTTCCTTGTCAAACTTGTGTACGGAGTCGATCTGCAGTTTGATAGTTCCTGTATACAGCAGAAATTAATGGCATCAAGGGGGCCAGACGGGTGTAAGGAGGAGGGAGGGTCAGCTATCTCTTCCAAGCGTGCATAAGGTCAAGAAAGAGCTCTTACCGTTCGCAGCCCATTCTCCCAGCCTGACAAGACCCTCCTTGGTCGGACGCATAAAATAAAACTTGAAAGACCTAGGAACGCCTCCAAGGAAGCGGGGGAGGAGGATGGACGCGGCCAGGGATCCGGCCCACCGTACCATCCCGACAAGGCCCTTTGGCGGTGAACCGCCAATCGATATATACTTGGCATCACGCGCGAGGTAGGTCTCAGCCTTACCGAAGAGATCGTGAGAGTTGCCAACGAGATCGAGGATCAAATCGAGCGGTGCGGCGGAGTGGTGCTCGGACAAGTACGCAGGGAGTGAGACGTTTTTGTAGTTCACGATCTATAATAGCAGTACAAAGTACCGATCAGCCTCAAAGCTACTAGGTTAGACAGGTGTCGAGTCTATGGACAAACCTCATCCGCACCGAGAGCCTTACAGGTGTCTGCGCTGGAGTCCGAGCAGGAAACGATGACAGTGGCGCCGACTTCCTTTGCGATCCCGATGGCAAGTCGTCCCACACTCGTTCCTCCTCCTGTGTAGCAAGATCAAGTGAAGCGTCAGGATAGGGGCCTGTTAGTGCACTCTGGGCCAGGAAACGAAGGAGATGACGCACCGTTGATGAAAACCTTTTGACCGGACTTGAGTCCCCCCTGTTCGAGCAGACCGCCGTACGCGGTCAATCCAACGAGGGGGAGGCCGGCTACGTCCTCAAAGCTCAAGCCCGCCGGCTTCTTCGTGAGATTTTCCTCCTGCACGAAATGGAATTCAGTGCTCCAATAAAAATTTGAAGGAAGAAGAAACTGAGGCAAGGCCGACCACGAAAGGTCGGGATCGTGACGCACTTTCACGACAGCGTACTGGCACAGCGCCCCGTTGCCTGTCTTCATGTTAAGTTCCGCAGGGATGATGCCGAAGACCTCGTCGCCCTCAGAGAATGCCGTTCCGTTGGAATTGACCACGACACCAGAGAGATCATACTCGACGACATCTGGTGGCCCATGTCGCATCAGAGATCAGCTCCTGTGGTGGGTGCCACGCTAGCAGACACAAACAGTAAGAGGAAGCCCAACTCACTTGGGACCTTCCGCATGAAACCTATGGGACGTTTCATGGTCTGGTGAGCCAACAGAGGGGGAGAAGTCAATTTGGTACAGGGCAAGAGTACGAAGAGCCCCTTATCGACAGGCCCTCCCCCTCCTCTCCTCTTGCTTCTCTTCCCCGTCGTCATTTCTTCATCTTTTCCTCTAAAGGGAACCAGTCCATACCTTGTATCCCACCGGGTTCAAGGCGACATACCGAACCTTGACAATGAGTTCGCGCTCGGACGGCACGGGGATAGGGTACTGATTGTCGAGCTTGAGGACATCCTTGTAAGAGCCTCGGCCGGTCATTAGCCAGGCCGAATGGGTAGCGGGAAGGCTGGCAGGCATGTTGGGCGCTATAGGACGGGAGAAAATGTGTTCAGGGTCTTGAGATGGCGATGAGGAGTCGTTTGAGTGTTGGGGAAAGGGAAGGGCGAGATATTTTCCTCCGCGACCTTGTTGACAGGGCGAGACAAAGCTCGGCCTTCCTAACCCAGGCTCTGACCTCCCTGCCCCTGCCAAAAACGCCGAAAGGCATCATCTGTCGAGCCTACCAACCTTGGCTAGCGGACAATACAAGATGCACATGGTCCCCTAGGTGTCACTCGAAGGTGACCGATCCAATGCCTGACTGACTCACCATTCTCTCGGCCTCGCGGCCTCGCAACGCCGAAAAACCGATGACACATGTGTCAGGTTATTAGCCCGATTCGTCACATGATAAAGCGGACAGCTGATAATGCTCTTTAGACGTTTCTCATCCACTTCCACAAGCATACCGCTATCAAATCACCTCTACCCCAACGATCCCAAGAATTAACCTCAATTGCGTTAGCCGTTTCCCTCCGTCATGAGCAAGACCGTCTACTTCATCTCTGGCTCCTCTCGGTGAGGCTTGCTCTCTGGCACTCTGGCTGTCGGCCTTTACATAGTACTTTTGCTAACACTTTACTGCTGGTTCGTGCAGCGGCATTGGTCTCGAGACGGTCCGTCAGATCGCTCGGCAGCCTGATGCCTTCATTATCGCTGCCGCCCGAAACCCCTCGGCGTCTAGTGAACTGCAGAAGATCATTGAAACGAGCCAGGGCAGGGTCGTTTCTGTGACCCTGGACGTGACGTCGGAGGACAGCATCTCAGTGCGTTCTCGATGCTCTCTCATGCGAGTCAAGGTTCAAACCGCGTTAATGTCATGCGGTTTGCGCGAGCAATAGGCGGCTGTCAAAGCGACGTTGGAGGTGCCGTTTGTCAAGGAAAACAACCGTAGCATCGACGTTTTGTACAATGTCGCAGGCATCTCGTCCGGGGCGAAGACCGCGACCCAAGTCACTGCCGCCGGACTGCGTGCGGATATCGACACAAATTACATCGGCACCATCCTCACCACTTTGGCCTTCCTGCCGCTGCTTCAGTCCTCGCCCACTAAGGCTCCGGCCAAGGTTATCTACATGTCATCACTCCTGGGGTCCCACTCGCTCGTCTCATCGCTTGGCGGCTTCGCGAGCGTCATGCCAGGCTACTCGGCGTCCAAGTCAGCTGGCAACATGTGGTTTCAGAAGCTCGCGCTTGAGATCACCGGCGGTGCTCTTGCGCGGGAAGGCGGATGGATTGTCACAATGCTTCACCCCGGCTTGGTTGAAACCGACATGGGGAGAGGCCAAGGTGGGGTAAGTAGTTCGCGTCTCATCCTTTTCATGAATACGGCCCCACCGAGACGATCTAACAGAGTTTACACCTTACAATAGATTGAAGTGGAAGTGAGCGTCAGAGGAGTTCTCAAGGTCGTGGAGAACCTGAAGGAGAGCGACTCGGGATCTTTCTGGGACTACGAGGGCCAGCAACTAGCCTTTTGAAAAGCAGATCGTTGTTCTTTCTCTAGCTGGTCGTGATCGAGAACTTTGCGAAAATTCATTACCTTGTGGGGGCAAAAGAACCAATACTATGCTCTTTTTCAACTCTTTTTTCGGTTCTCGGATCAAGGAAGAACCAATGAAGAGAGAGATTTGAAGAGAAATACAGGTCGAGATAAGGCATCAAAAATGGATATGGGCAAAACTAACCCGGGTCCCTCGCCATAAACATGACCCGTGCTTCTCTCGAGGATATTTGAACGTCATTCGAGAAGAATTCTGTTTGATGCGAAGGCGGTCGCGGAGGCCGATGGCGACGAGGAGGCCGAAGGCGACGAGGAGGCCGACAGCTGAGACAATAGCGTTGGACCTGGGGATTTTCTACCGCGGCACCAGTTGCGATCGACGCTTGAAAGACTGAAAAAAGTTGCATTGATAAATGGTAGTGAACATCACTAAGCTGGTAAGATGCCGAGCTCGAGTTGTTGTCGGCAGGGCAGCGAGACTGCGCGCAGATGGCGTAGGGAAGGGGTGACTTTTGGCTGGTCTCGCCCTTTCGGACGTTTCCTGAAGACTGAGGGCCGACGAGAACTTTCCACTCAGATCGCTCAGCGCTCAGCGTCTACTTAGATTGCTCCCACTCCATCGATCTCCCCACAATCCTCGGTGGAGCATTACCCCGTCTTCCGTAGGACCTACGGGGTTTCCTTCTCTGAGAACCGTGATTTAATACTCACTTCCGCTTCTCTCTTCCTTCTTTCTTTCCTCGTACCACTACTTTGCTCCAATCCATCCTCACCATGTCGAAGCCTGTGTCTTCCTTCGCCGGCGTTGCCAACAACACGAACCCTAAATGGTGGAAGGATCCTGGAATGCGCACTGGTGAGTTTTGGCAGCTCCTTGCTTTTTCCACCCACTTAAAAAAATATCCTCGCAGGCATGGGGCATATTTTCATCCTCTACACTGCGATGTGAGCCTCATTATTCAATTCGCTAAAGTAGATTTGACGCTAAATTGTCTGCCTCGTTACAGCTATTCTCTCGGCTACGACGGATCGCTGTTGAATGGCTTGCAGGCGCTTCCTGCTTGGGGTAGCACCTTCAAACACCCTGCAGGGTATGATCTTGGGTTGATCGCGGCTGCCTACTACCTGTACGCGCTCTTTGTCAATTATGTGTCCCTTGCAAACGTTGACCTAGAAATTCCCGTAGCCCCAAGATCCCGGGTACATTTATCGCGGCATACCTTGCGGATCGCTTCGGACGCAAGTTTACTTTGGTGAGTTGCGCCCCAACAAACCCGTGCACGATTTTTCCAACTGACTAGTTTCAAAAATGTAGTATACCGCTGGAGTTCTGATGGTTGCCGGAGCCTTGATTGGAACCTTCAGTAACACACGAGCTCAACTTGTCGGTTCACGTGTCGTCCTTGGTATCGGGACAATATTCGGCAGTAAGAGCGGTCTGTCGTTGATTTCTCGGTTTATTGTGGATCGCTCAATATATTTTACAAATCAGATCTTACCGCGGCTTCGCTCGTCCCAGAAATCGCCCACCCACGAGTGCGACACATGGCTGGAGGTTTCCTTTTCACCACCTACAATGTACGCTTCAAAGCCTTTTCGCAGTCTACAACGTCAGCCCTAATGATGAAAACAGATTGGTTCTATTCTTTCTGCGTGGCTTACGTTCGCCATGGTCTACTGGCCGGGGACATCGTGGGCGTGGAGGTAAACTCTTGACCACCCAATCTTCTGGCTATGGTAGAAGCAAGTTTCTAATGCAACTTCCCAGGGTCCCGACCTTGATTCAGGGTTTGGGTCCGGCTGTACTTCTTATCGGAGGCTGGTGCGTTCACAATCTTTAGTCTTGATCCACAGAGCTAAACTAATTTTTTGTTTTTGGGGGGTGGGGGCAGGTGGGTTCCTCAGTCTCCCAGTACGTAACCATAGATGCGCATGCATGCTACACCGCCACTGACTATGTGAATTTTTCCAGGATGGCTCGTGCGCAAAGGTCGATCTGCCGAAGCACACGCTATTCTCGCAAAGTACCAGTGAGTTGCAATACATTTGCTTTATTGGAGGAATTGACATTGACAGCTTTCCAAAGTGCCAATGGAAAACTCGATGATGAGCTTGTTCTGCTGGAGATGCGCGAGATTAAGACCGCCATCGAAATTGAGGACCAACTCAAGCAAAGCACCTACAAAGTCTTTGTGACTACCTCGTCCGGCCGTCGCCGGCTGTTCGTCATTGTCTTGTACGCCTCATACTTCCTATAAATATCCAGACTTTGCAGTTAACCAACCGCATTTTCTTAGAATCGGTGCCTGCACTCAGTACGTCTTGCTCCTGCATTACTATGTCTCCCTCATCCTAGACTGACTCAATTCTGACTTCCCTTCCAGGCTCGCTGGAAACGGAATCGTCTCATTCTATTTGGGTAAGCACGATAGTGGTTGCCGACGAACGCGAGCACTGATATGTTAACTCTTGAACACAGCTCCTGTCCTTCGTCAAGTGGGAATCACCTCGCCGGCACAACAGGCGGGGATCAATGGAGGTGCGATGGCCCATTTATGTCTTTGATTACCACATACACAAATCTGAACTTTCGTCTCCAAAGGGAACCAAATTTTCAACTGGTTCGTTGGGATGACAGCTGCCTCGCTGGTGGAGCGCGCCGGGCGACGTCGCCTCTTCCTCATCTCCCTCGTCTCCATGCTAGTCTGCTGTGAGGCATCCCGATAGATTTTGGGTCTGATCGAGACCCTTGCTGACTCTTCTGTCTTGCTCGAAATGATACAGTCAGCGTAATGACAGGCCTTTCCGGTAGCTACGCAAAGACTCATCACGCTTCCGTCGGCATTGCGGTTGTGCCCATGCTGTTCTTGTTTACCGGGTCGTACAATCTGGCTATGGGACCGGTACCTAGTCTTTACAGTAAGCTCAACCCACACACTCATTGGACGATCGAATTCTGATTTCTTGTTGTGTCGCCTAGTTCCCGAAATTTGTGAGCTGAGCAGTGAGCGAGCCAACCGTTTGAGTCACTGAACCCTCTTTGCGACTTTCAGCTCCTCTCGCCATGAGAGCCAAGTCCCTTGCTATTTTCTACTGCACCCAGAACTCCTTGGTTGCCTTCAGCAACTTTGTCAACCCGATTGCACTTGGCGCCATAGCTTGGAAATGTGCGCCTTCCCGCTTCTTAAAGTTACTGCGTGTGCCCAAGAAGCTGACCCCCGCCCGGCTAGACTACTTCGTCTACATTGGATGCTTGTCGGTTTTCTTGGTGCTCTCTTACTTCACTTTCCGAGAAACCCGGTACTAAACCTCTTTTTAAGCGCCCTGGTTTTCAACTCGCTAACCTCATGGCTGTGTTCCAGTGGTCTCACCGTCGAAGAGGCGGCGGCGGTCTACGAGGATGCGGAGACCAAGGAAGAAGTTATGGATCGCGAAGGGGCTCTTCGTTCTGTCGCGTTGGATTTCGACAAGCTGAGCAAGGCAGGCTCAATTGCGCACAAAGAGGAGGCCTAGCTCTCGTTGTGGAGTCTGCGCCCACTCCCCTCGCCCCCCCCCCCCCCCCCCCCCCCAAACAGAAATGGCTCCATAGTATGAAATTCATTTGTTAGCACTGTTACTCTACCGGTGCAAACCAGCCTGCATTGGATATTTGGTGCGGCTCGATCATGGTCGCTTCGTCGACTGTGGAGAAAAGATACATTGAAAGGCGTAAACAGACGGAATGTTGAATGACATTGGTTTTGACTCAACTCGTGGTCTCACAAGACACGGCTTTTGAGTGTGCGTGAAAACGAGGTGTAAGTCTCATGCAATCGGGTCATTCGCGATCCGATTTAGTGCCTTCTACTAGGACACGTGTCGAAATGGTTAAAGCATGAAATCTGTTCCTCACATTCCTCGCCAGCTCTCGATAATGAACCACCTCCGTTTGACTCTTGCTGTATGTCGACAGTCCAGCCATGAAAACAAAGGCAGAGAAAGTGTAAGAACCAACGAACAACAGAACGGGAGAAAAGAGGCGAAAGTAGTGTTAGGATTGGCCCAAGGGTCAAGGGCGGAGGAGGCTGAGTGAGGGGAGGGGCGTCGATGGAACAGTCGACTAAGGGCTGGTAGTGACACAGGCTCGCTTGGGGTCTTGGGCAGGTTTATCGTATCCAAATGATAGTCAGAGTGTAGAACAAAGGGTACGATGAACTAAGCGTCTTATGGACTAAAGGGAAATAAACAAAGAGTGTGGGACAGTGTGGCTGAAGAGTGACCGAAGGTGCGGGAGCCAAGTAAGTAAGGGGGATCGATGTACGCAAGCGCGGAGCCAAGGTGGCGGGTCCGCGAGAACCTGACGGCAACATAGGCGCGGAGCCCATGTGGTAAATCTGCGAGATCCTGACAAGTAGGACGTAGACTAAGATCCTGCAGCAGCTCTTGAATTTTGTGTCGCCAAGATCGCTGTTATTCTGCCGGATCTGCGACTTTGGCCGCCTGAGCTAGGAGGATCTCGTCCAGCTCGTTCCGTACGTAGCCTCGGAACACTCCAACACAAACATAACCAGAGTCAGCTTTGGTCTTTGTCATGGAATAATAAGGAAGTAAGAGCGGAACAAACCTGCAAAGGACTATTTCCTCGTCCTCTTCAACCACTTAGCCCGACCAGGCTGTTAATAAGCATGTTACGATATCATCATGGACTATATCGTGAAAAAAAATAATACCCCGCCAGACGGCGGAATCGCTCGTCACTCCAACGTCAAATGAGAGACTGCATTTCTCCCGGCCTCCGGTCGGAGCAAGCCTTTGTATCGGCCCCCGGTCGGAGGAAAACTCGCATCGAGCGGCAGGACTTTAGGCCGAGGACAGCTGTCGCGTCTTTGCGCCTTCCACTCAAAACCCGCCAATTCATCTCTCCTATAACATCTGTCAAGCATGTCGTCTCAACCCAGCATCGACAGAGTAACTCTTGAGCGGTATTCTTCGCCCATCGGAATCGGACACCCACGCCCTTCCATCAGCTGGCGGTTTGTCCAAGACCGTAACACGGTTGCAAACTTCTCGCAAAAGGCGTACGAACTCAAGCTCTGCAGGTCTGGAAAGCCAGCTTCCGTCCACCATGTGGTTTCCAACGCCAACGTTGCCGTCCCGTGGCCGAGCAGCGAGCCGTCGCTGGTGTCGAGGGAGCGCCTTCGCATCAGCGTCCGCGCAACTGGCGAAGAGTACTTGTGTCAGGATCTTACGGTTCACTACATAGGCTCTGTGCTTATGTGGCTGCAGAATCTCGCGGACCCGCCACCTCGGCTCCTCGTCTGTGTAGCATCGCCCTTAATTGCTCAGCTTCCATTTTTAGCCTCTCTTCAGCCACACTGTCACACACTCTTTGTTTTCTCACCCTTAGTCCATAAGACACTCAGTTCATCGTACAATTTGTTCTACACTCTGACTACCATTTGGATTCGACAAATTTGCCCAAGACATCGAAGCGAGCCTGTGTCACTGCCCGCACTTCAGTCTACTATTCCACACACGCCCTCCCCTTAGCACCCGTCATCCTCAGCCCTTGACCCTTGGGCCAATCCTAACATCAGTCAGAGTCACCGTCTGTCACCCGCTCGCTCCTAGTGGTCTCCACCTCGACACTGTCCTAGCCAACATGGATAATCCCAACGCAGACCCTCGAATCGTTACCGAACTTGCTCTTGCAAGACAGCAAGTTGACCGTCTAAGGACCGCCCTTAAAAATCTCCGACAACAACAACAACAACAGACAGAGGTTATCACCTCGCATCCCGAAGTCAAAGACTACCACGGACCTACTCCCCACGCCTTCAGTGGCAAGAGATCAGAATCGGAGACCTTCGTCCTCAAGCTTGATAACATTTTTCGCCTGCAACCCGTGTCCCTCGGAACGGACGACATGAGGATTCAATACGCGATCTCACTCCTTACGGATGACGCTTTCAACTGGGTCCGCCCTTACCTCCTCGTCGATGATTCCGACCGTCCGGACTGGTTCGACAGCTGGCCACGTTTCAGGGCCCGCCTCCTCAAAGACTTCGGAGAAATCGACCGCGTCGAAACCGCTCGGCGCGCTCTCAAGGATCTTCGTCAAACGACCACAGTTTCCATCTACGCCTTCGAGTACAGACGCCACAAACTCCTCCTTGACTTTGGCGATCAGTATCATCGTTTTAACTTCTTCGACGGTCTCAAGCTTGATGTCAAGGAACGTCTCGTCCGTGCTCAAAACTATGCCAACCTCGACGATCTTATCGACGCCGCCATCGAATGGGACAACGCCCTCACCGACTTTCGCCACGCTCATGCACCCCGCAACGTCAGCCGTCCAACCGTCGCCACAGTCGTCCCTCCCGCTCGTCGTACCTTCTTCCCGTTCGTACCCGTGACCAACACCTCAGCCTCATCATCCGGCCCCGTCCCCATGGAGGTCGACGCCACCTCTCGGCCTCGTGGCCCCCTCTCCGACGCGGAAAGGGAGCGCCGCCGACGCGACGGCCTCTGCCTATACTGCGCCAGCAAGGACCACCGAGTTATCAACTGTCCCATCGCTCCTCGTCGATTCTTCAATATCTCGGCTATCTCGGCCACCAATACCGCCAATGGCGTCCCTCGTTCAGCCACAATCAAGGAGATTATCAACGATCAAGACTCAGCGTGACTAGCCGACCCGTCCGACCCGACGGGTTCGCCTTCGTCTGCCAACGGCCCCTCGCTTTTCGACAACGTTTCTGGACCCCCTCTTTACTCCTTTTTTATTCAAAACACCAAAGAATCACTTCGCGGTCCTCCCATGCTCCCCCCGGTCGACCGTTTTTCGCTACCCTCTAACCCATTCCATTGCCTTTCCACCGACGACATCCCCACGGCTTCCTTTCATGAGGAAGATCACGTCGTCCTGCCCCTCTCCATCGCCTTCGGATCCACCTCCTTCGACACATACGCACTGATCGACAGCGGTGCCACATCCAACTTCATCGACTCGTCCCTCGTCGACAAGCATTCGGTTCCACTCGTGGTAAAGAACGCCCCTCGCGCCCTCGAGGTCGTCGACGGTCGCCCGATTGCATCGGGAGCCGTCACGCATCACACCTCTCCCCTGGCCCTCACCGTACCTAGGCATCGACACACCGAATCCCTCTCTTTCGACGTCACCTCCCTTGGTCACTATCCGATCATCCTCGGTATTCCCTGGCTCAAACGACACAATCCCTCGATCGACTGGCCAGCGCATTACCTCGTTTTCGATTCGCAGTACTGCCGGAGCTCCTGCCTCTCACGAGAAACTCCCACCCTAGCCAAACCCCTCAGTCAAGTCCCACCATCGTCTTTCAACGAGGCTTCATCGCCCTCGTCCCCGCCCTTGTCCTTGTCCTCGCCCAAGCCCTCGTCCTCGCCCAAGCCCTCGTCCTCGCCCAAGCCCTCGTCCTCGCCCAAGCCCTCGTCCTCGCCCAAGCCCTCGTCCTCGCCCAAGTCCTCGTCCTCGCTCAGGTTCAAGTTCAAGTCCTCGTCCTCGCCCAAGCCCTCGCCCAAGCCCTCGCCCAAGCCCTCGTCCTCGCCCAAGCCCTCGTTCTCGCCCAAGCCCTCGTCCTCGCCCAAGCCCTCGTCCTCGCCCAAGTCCTCGTCCTCGCTCAGGTTCAAGTTCAAGTCCTCGTCCTCGCCAGTCAGCCACCGATCGCTCCTCCCTGCCGTCATCTCCGCCACCCGGTCTTCGCCTTACTTCTCTGTTATCCCGCCTACGGACCCGCTTGACCCCCCGGACCGTGAGCCTTCACCCCCGGAGATTAATGTACCCGCCATCGTCCCACCGGAGTATCACGCCTACCTCAAGGTTTTCGAGAAGTCCTCAGCCTCGGAACTACCTCCTCATCGGCCATACGACCATGCCATCACTCTCAAGGACAACACGCAGCCACCCTTCGGGCCAATCTATGGTCTCTCATCGGTCGAACTCGGCGCTCTTCGTGAGTTCCTCGACGAGAACCTCGCCAAAGGTTTCATCGTCCCCTCGAAATCACCTGCCGCTGCTCCCATCCTTTTCGTCAAGAAGAAGGACAAATCTCTCCGCCTCTGCGTCGACTACCGCCGTCTCAATGCTATCACCATCAAGAATCGGTACCCGCTCCCACTCATCTCGGAATCCCTTGACCGGCTGGCCACTGCCAAGTTCTTCACCAAACTCGACCTTCGAGGCGCCTACAACCTCGTTCGGATCGCCCCGGGTGATGAATGGAAGACTGCCTTCCGCTGTCGCTACGGGCTGTTCGAGTACAAAGTTATGCCCTTTGGGCTGACGAACGCACCAGCCACATTCCAGCACTTTATGAACGACACTCTCCGCGACCTCCTCGACATCTCCGTCATCGTCTATCTAGACGATATCCTCATATTTTCCCCCACCCTCGACACACATCGCCAACACGTTGCCACTGTCCTCGAGCGCCTCCTGACAGCGCGCCTCTGGGTCAAGCCGGAGAAGTGCGCCTTCCACCAGGACGAGGTCGATTTCCTCGGCTACATCGTCGGCGCTCAAGGCATCAAGATGGATCCCTCCAAGATCTCAGCCGTCACAGACTGGCCGGTACCCACCTCGGTCAGACACATCCAGTCCTTCCTCGGATTTGCCAACTTCTACCGCCGTTTCGTCCACCGGTTCTCAAAAGTCGTCGCTCCCATTACGTCCCTCCTCAAGAAAGGTGTCCCCTTCCACTTCGGACCGGAGCAACTCGCCGCTTTCAAGACCCTCAAGTCCAAGTTCACCTCGTCTGCCGTCCTCACCGTCTTCGATCCCTCGCTTCCCCTCGTCCTCGAGACGGACTCATCCGATTTCGCCGTTGCCGGCGTCCTCTCGCAACGCGCCGTTGCCCTTCGCTCGCCACTCCGCCCGATCGCCTTCTACTCGCGCAAGCTCAACCCGGCCGAACTCAACTACGAGATCCACGACAAGGAAATGTTGGCGATCATCGAGTGCCTCAAGGAGTGGCGCCATTACTGCGAAGGACACCCATCACCTCTCACCATCTACACCGATCACGAGTCGCTCCAGTACTTTACCACCTCCAAAGCCCTCTCCCGCCGTGAGTCCCGCTGGGCCGAGTTCCTCTCTGGTTTCAACTTTGTCGTTATCTACCGCCCTGGAGGACGCAATACCGTCGCCGATGCCCTGTCGAGGCGACAGGACCTTTCGGAGGGGAGTCGCCCTTCGGACCAGACACCCAGACGCCTTCTCAAACCCGACCAGTACATCATTGCCGCCAACCTCAGGTCCCGTCCTTCGGCCGCTGCCGCTCCCCTCAATCAAGCTCCCCTCGATCAAACTTCCTTCAATACTATCGGCAACATCCCTGCGCTCTTCGAACCCATTGACTCGGAACCTCCGGAACCCATTCCCGACCTCGATCCTCGCCCCAAGCTCCTTCCTCGTCTTCTCACCGCACAACTCGCCGACCCATCACTCGCCCCCCTCATTGACCTCCTCCGTCATCCGAATCGCCCTCGCTCTCCCGACGATGTCAAGGCTCTCCAGGGTCTCTCGCTCCACCCTACAGACCTCCTTCTCTCGCGCGGCCTCGTCCTCGTTCCGGACGATCACCAGCTACGCCTCGACCTCGTCCGCGCCTGCCACGAGCCTCGCCTCGCTGGGCACCTTGGCGCTCGCAAGACCCACGACCTTCTTCGACGCTCGTTCACTTTCCCCTCTGATTACACGTTCGTTCAGACCTACACCTCCGGCTGCGACCTTTGCGTCCGCAACAAGACAAATCGGCGCGCACCCTTCGGCCTCCTCCAACCGCTTCCGCCACCGACACGCCCTTGGACGATGATCTCCATGGACGGCATCGTCAAGCTCCCAACCTCCGACGGCCTCGACTGCATTCAAGTTTTCATCGATCGATTCACCAAGATGGTTCGTCTCGTCCCGTACTGTGAAGCCGGTTTCGCGGCTCCCGAGCTCGCTCGGATGTACCTCGACCACGTTGTCCGGCACCACGGTTTCCAGACAGACATCACCTCGGATCGCGGATCGACCTTCACCTCCGCTTTCTGGCGATCTTTCCTCTCTCTCATCGGCACTGCCCCTCATTTCACTACCGCCTTCCACCCCGCGGCCAACGGCCAAACCGAGCGTGCTAATGCCGTCGTCGAGACCTTCCTTCGGATCTTCTGCAACCACCATCAAGACGACTGGGTCTCGCTCCTTCCCTCCTGCGAGTTCGCTCTCAACAACTCGCTAGCGGTCGCCACCCAGCACACGCCTTTCTTCGCCAACCACGGTTTCCACCCTCTCTCGTCATCTGACCTCCTCGCCGCCTCTACCTCGCACAATCCCGCCGCCGATGCCACAGTTGCCAAGCTTCGCGCTCTTCATACCGAGATCCGAGATCACATCCTCGCTGCCCAACGTTCATACAAGACCTTCGCTGATCAATCCCGTCGTCCTACCACCTTTCTAGGGGAAGACGGCAAGGATCCTTCCCCTCCGATCTTCAAGACCGGCGATCTGGTCTGGCTCAATCGTCGCAACATTACTACCGATCGGCCCTCGCTCAAACTCGATGTCAAACACCTCGGCCCTTTCCGGATCCTCCGTGTGCTCTCGGACATCTCCTTCGAGCTCGACTTGCCTCCCACAGTCCCGGTCCATCCTGTTTTCCACGCCTCGCTCCTCTTGCCACACGCCCCCGGACACCCCGGTCAACACCAGCCTGCCGCGTCTCCAGTCAACGCCGCCGACCCAGAGCTGTACGTCGTCGAACGCATCATCAAGATGGACGTCCGCGACGGCAAGCACTTCTACCTCGTTCACTGGCAAGGCTATCGCGACGAGGAGGACACATGGGAGCCGTACGATCACGTTGCTCATCTTCGCCTCCTCAAAGCCTTCCACCGCGCCCATCCTGATCTTCCCAAGCCATCGCGTCGAATAATCCGTCGTCCTTCTCGCCGTCCTCGTCGCCGTAACCCCTAGCTCTCAGGTCCTTTGCCCTCTCAGGAGTTCGGGCCTTAGCCGGGGGCTCCTGTCAGGATCTTACGGTTCACTACATAGGCTCTGTGCTTATGTGGCTGCAGAATCTCGCGGACCCGCCACCTCGGCTCCTCGTCTGTGTAGCATCGCCCTTAATTGCTCAGCTTCCATTTTTAGCCTCTCTTCAGCCACACTGTCACACACTCTTTGTTTTCTCACCCTTAGTCCATAAGACACTCAGTTCATCGTACAATTTGTTCTACACTCTGACTACCATTTGGATTCGACAAATTTGCCCAAGACATCGAAGCGAGCCTGTGTCACTGCCCGCACTTCAGTCTACTATTCCACACACGCCCTCCCCTTAGCACCCGTCATCCTCAGCCCTTGACCCTTGGGCCAATCCTAACAACTTGAGCGCATGGACGCCGTGGTTCAACCTCGATGTGGAAGCAGCCTTGCTCGAAGCTTCCGATTGGGTAGGTCTCCCACTATCTAAATTCTTGGCTGTATAGCTCATTATAACTCTGCTTCAACAGTCTGCGTCTTTCGTCGGTCCCAACGTGAAGCAGGATCCAGCTCTTTCCAAGCGACCATGGTACACCAGGACGAGCTTCAACGTGACTGGAAGCGAGCTAGCTGCGCTGGAGAAGAATGGAGGAATAGCTCGCATCTATGCCACGGCGCTAGGAGTCTATCAGCTTGAGGTCAACGGGAATCGAGTCGAGGACGCACGCGGTTCGCATGTGCTGGCGCCGGGATGGCAGTCTTACAAGCATCGACTGCACTACCAGATCTACGACATACCTGCTGCCTGGCTCCGCGTTGGCAGTAACGTCGTAGGAGGCGTCGTCGGCGAAGGATGGTATGCCGGCCATCTAACTTGGAGGGAAGGATGGCGGAACATTTTTGGCGAGGACCTCGGCGTCTGCATCCAGCTTGAGCTTGGAGTCAACCACACCATCTCTACTTGTGAGGACGGCTGGGAATGGGCCTTTGGTCCTCTACTATCTAGCGAGATTTACGTCGGCGAAACCTTCGACGCCTCGCTGGTCGACGCTGCGTGGTCTTCCCCTGGATCATTCGGCTCGTCGAAATGGTCTTGGGCGCCCGTCAATCGCGTCTCAACGCCTCCCAGTACCGTCCTTATTGCGCCCGAAGCACCACCTATCCGCCGGATCGAGGAGTTGAAGGTCGTCGAAGTCATCACGTCGCCGTCTGGGAAGACGTTGCTCGACTTTGGTCAGAACCTCGTGGGATGGGTCAAGATCAAGAACATCCCGGCCGGTCTCTCGCTTTCGGTTCGATGCGCCGAAGTCTTGGAGCATGGGGAGCTGGGCGTTCGGCCTCTTCGTGGCGCCACTGCGACAGACCATGTCAAGCCAGGACCCGTTGCGCTCACCGACTTCGAGCCACTGTTCACCTTTCACGGATTTCGCTACGCGCAGGTCACCGGGTGGGAAGGCGACTTCGACTCGAACAACTTCACAGCGGTTGTCGTGCATACGGCGATGGAGAGGCTGGGGGACTTTGAGTGTTCGCATCCCATGATTACCCAGCTTCATAAGAATGTCGTTTGGGGTCTCCGAGGGAATTTCGTGGGTATTCCTAGCGATTGTCCCCAGAGGGATGAGAGGTTCGTCCTTACGTTTTATCTCCGAACGTTGAACTGTGTACTAAACTCTTCTCTTGAAGAATGGGATGGACAGGAGACATTCAAGTGAGAAGTTGGATTCTCCCGCTTTCACTGACATGCACTATTCCAACTAAACTATCTCCATTTTCCCTTTCATTTACAGGTCGTTACACCCACCGCAAGCTTCCTTTACGACACCTCCGCGTTTCTCGGAAACTGGCTCGACGATCTTGTCGTGGAGCAAATGAAAGACAACGATGGAATCGTGAACATGGTCGTTCCTGACGTGCTTCAATGGCTCGGACCACCAGTGAGTGTCGTTGCCTATTTCTTAGCAGTCAGAAATTCACCTAAAAAGGCTGCTTTGTTAGAACCCTCAAGCAGTATGGGTCAGTTGTTACCTCCGATTGCAGATCCCATCAAAACATGATTCTGACATAATTGTTGTCTTAGGCCGACGTTGTCACTCTGGCCCCAAGCACGCTTTACAAGATGTATGGGGATCGTCGTATCCTCGATGATACTCTTGAAAGCATGGTGGCATGGATGGAGAGAGGCATTCCTCGCGATCCCGTCTCCGGTTTGTGGCTGCAAACTCCCGAGACAGCTCAGCTTGGCGACTGGTGAGTCTTTACACTAGCATTGCTTTTGAGCTTTCCGCTGAAACCTAAAACAGGCTCGATCCCACGGCGCCGCCCGAGTCTCCCAGTCAAGCCATGACCGACCCGTTCCTCGTGGCCAACGCGTACTTGGTTTACTGCACAGGCATCCTCAGTACTGTTGCTGGCATCCTCAAGAAGACCGATCTTGTCGAGCGCTACACCAAGGAAGCGGAGAAGCTCAAGATCCAGTTTCAATTAGAGTACACATCTGCCAACGGACGTCTTGTCTCGGACAGCCAGACCGCTCTTTGCCTGGCGCTCCACTTCGACCTACTTCCGGTAGAGAGTCGAGGGCATGCTTTGGACCGCCTGGTTTTCCTCATTCGTACCCGAGGCTCGTTCCATTAATTTTGCGAGCTTCATTATTTTGTCTGCTGACCCCCTTCCCAAAAGGTTTTAAAATCAGTACTGGGTTTGCTGGAACAGCAATTATCCTCCAAGTGCTCGCCGCCAACGATAAGGTGGCCCTCGCGTACAGGCTGCTGCAGGAAAAGCAATGCCCTTCCTGGCTGTACCCGGTCTCGATGGGTGCCACTACCGTCTGGGAAAGGTGCCTAATTTCTCCGAATGGTTGATTAGAGCTACTAACCAAAAAAGCTACTGACAATGCCTTTTTTGAACAGGTGGGATAGCATGCTTCCCGACGGAAGTATTAATGTGAGTTTCTGTTTTTTTTTTCTTTGTGGAAGCATCGAGGACGCTGATAAATGGTGCCATTCTGTCAACCAGCCGGGGGAGATGACTTCCTTCAACCATTACGCTCTGGGGAGTGTTGCTGAGTTTCTGCATTCGACTGTGGGTGGTCTGTCCCCTCTCGAACCTGGCTGGAAGCGCATCCTCGTCCGACCTCAACCTGGCGGTACCGTCACCTCCGCCAAGTCAAACCACATTTCTCCGTACGGGATGATTTCCTGCGAATGGGTGATCGCCGATGGTCACCTCCAAGTCGAGCTCCAGGTTCCACCCAACGCGACGGCGAGTGTGGTACTTCCTGGCGAAACAAACGAAGTCGGCAGTGGCCAACATAGCTTCAAGGTCAAGTGGCAGAGAGACGAGGCGTGGCCTCCCAAGGTCATTCAGCCTTTCATGGCACGGCGCCTCAAAGACGAATTTGCTGCCTAATGAAATGAAATCCTTTCACGTTCTTTTCATACCATTGTAGTCTGGCCTTTCGAGAGAACAGGAATACTTCAAGTTGAACAAACCAACTCACTTAACTTCAACATTTCCGGCAATTCTCTGTCCCAAGATAATTTTAGTGCTTACCCTTCTCACTACTCAGATTGTTGTTGGGGGACGTTTGAAGCGTTTTGCGCCGAGCGCTGAGAGGGGGTGCTCTTTGGATCGACGAGCTGAACAAATAGTGCACAGGGAGTATCGCACAATAAAGATATGGTGTCACCTGACGCAGAGTCTACAGGAGACGCCTGGGCTGCCTGAGCAAGGCAGAGTCGAAGGCGCCATTAAGCATAGCCGGGGACTGGGGACCGTTCGGCACCAGCACGGAGTGGAAGACACAATACCAGAGCGCAACGCCCATAGCAAGACTCCATCTCCATGTCTTTCCTTGCTGCTCCTCTGACTCCTTCCCGCTCCTCACCTCTTCGCTCCCCAATACCTTCCCCGCGTCGTCAGCCGATGATGATGGGTCCTGTGGCGGTGTTATTTGATTGTTACGTCTCGTTATCAAGCACGCTGCACGACAGTCGGAGGCCGAGTGAACGCTCTCGGCTCCTTCTGGTCCCACCGCGGCACAACGATGTACCGAAGCTTGTGAATTCGCCGGTCTGTCCACAGCGACAACAGCTTGAACTTCTTTTCCCTTCCTCTCTCCATGCACAACCCGGCAGCGCAATGTCTACAGCTATCATTAACCCTAGCGAGATTCTCGCTCAGCTGTCCACCGACGAGAAAGCCGCCCTCCTTTCAGGTGAGAGCCTGCCAAATTCCTACGTTGTTGTTTTGCTTTTGCATTCCCTACTCACCTTTTTTATTGACATAGGGGATGACCTCTGGCACACCGTACCCATTCCAAGACTGGGTCTTCCGCGAGTTAGGGTGCGTGTTGATCCCTACCGATGTGTGGTTTGGCTGCTAAGCGCTAACCCCGCACTTTTTCTAATTGGTACAGGTCAGCGACGGCCCTGTGAGTAACGGTTTCTTCATAGATAGAATTCCCAGACCTGATGCCCTCTCCCCAGAACGGCGTCCGCGGAACTCTCTGTTAGCCGTTCTCCCTTATATGCCTCCAGCAGCTGAAACTAACGCCTTCTGCAGGGTTGGGTGGTGCTGCCGCCTCATGCTTCCCCGCCGCGACCGGTCTGGGAGCTTCATTCGATATCCATCTAGTAGCGAAAGTAGGAGAAGCCTTGGGTGAGGAGTGCCGTGCTCGAGGCGTCCACTGCTTGCTCGGGCCAACTACCAACATCCAGAGGTCCCCGCTCGGTGGTCGTGGATTCGAGTCTTATGGAGAAGGTGATCAACTTTACTCTGTACAGCTCTCATGGAGCTGATTTTACTGCCATTTGAGACCCTTTTCTCTCTGGAACACTTGCCAAAGCGTGGCTTGAAGGCGTTCAATCACGTAAAGTTATGACCAGTAAGTCTCGCCAAAGGGACTTGAATAGTTTCGGTTGGTTAACAATAGATCCTATCCAGCTCCAAAGCACTACGTCGGAAACGAACAAGAATACAACCGTCGTGCCAACAACAGTGTTATTGATGAGCGCACTCTGCACGAAATATATCTCGAGCCATTCCGCATCCAGTGCAAGGCCAAACCCTCCGGATTTGTGAGTACTTCTCTTCGCCTTCCCGTTCTACTACCCAAAATGTGTACTAATCAAGCAGATGAAAAACTCATATGGTAAAAGATGTCGAGCTACCAACGTGTCAATGGAGTCCATGCTTCTGAGTCTCCGTATCTTTTGGGCAAAGTCCTCCGAGGGGACTTTGGGTTCAAAGGATTAATCATGGCAGGTCCTTTTTACTGTACTTTCACCATCTACCACCTCTAACATAAACCCCTTGCTGCTTCGCGTTGCAGAGTGACTGGGTCGGCACTTACTCTTCAGCGGAGGCGGTCAAGGCTGGTTTGGATTTGGAGATGCCCGGGCCCGCCAGCATGCGAGGCATTCTTCTTGAGCGCGCCGTCACCTGCGGCAAAGTGAGCGTCGCCGACATTGATGACTGTGCCCTTCGTGTAAATTTTCAACGTTTTTACATCTCATTCTGCTGGAAGCTGACTATGATTTGTACCACAGGTCCTAAACTTCATCAAGGAGGCGCAGGAATCTGGAATTCCCTTCGAAGCTGAGGAGAAATCAATCGACACTCCCAAGATTCGGGAGCTGTTACTCGAGTCGGCCCTGGGTGGGGTTGTCCTGCTGAAGAATACTGCAGCGGTTCTGCCTTTGAAGTCGATCAGCGGGCTGAAAATTGCAGTCATCGGGCCTAACGCCAAAGAGGCCTTCATTTGTAAGCGTTTCCCAAGCAGCACTCACAGTTGTGAGCTGACAGCTCGTGGTTAGCTGGAGGAGGCAGCGCCAGTCTGCGTTCCACATATGCCATTTCACCCCTTGATGCCATTATCAAAGAAGCGGAGAAGCAAGGCGGGCAAGTCGCATACGCAGTTGGAGCCGATACTCATCGCTGGACGCCTCTGCTCGACACATACCTGCAAATTCCTGGAACGAACGAACAGGGTATGCAAATCGAGTGGTACAGTGAAGAGTGCGGTTTTCTTTCCTTTTTTGCAGTTGACCTGTTGCTGATCTTGGCTAAATTCATTTCAGCCCTCACATCGGCACGAAAGTGGTCCCGATTTTCGCAAAAACCAATGATTCGTCATACGCCTACTTTATCGAGAACATCCCAGCCCACGTCCCCATTCGCTCCTGGGTGATTCTCCGATCAACGTTCACTCCCGATATTGATGGTGTCTGGGAATTCGGACTCGGAGTCGCCGGTCAAGCCGACCTTTACATCAACGACGAGCTTGTTGTGGAGAACAGCGTGAACCAAACCCCAAGTATCTTATTTGTACGTCAATCCAGGGTCGGATTTATGTGTGTGATTTATGAAAGATACTCTTACTGTTGTTCAACAGTTCTTGACGGGTGCCGAAGAGCGCATGGGCCAGCTAGCCGTCAAAGCAGGTCAGCAGTACAACCTAGAGATACGCTTCTCCAACTTCAAACAAATCAGCCCAACATCTCCCTATGTTCGTTCAAGTGTCTTCTTGATGACGATCGACGGAAGGAATGTGCTACGGTTTACTTACTTTTCTTTCTGAAAGGCTGGACGCCGAGGAGGTATTCGCTTTGGCGGCCAGCGCAAGTACGATGCCGCCACATTGATTGAGGAAGCTGTTGCTACCACCAAGGCATCGGACGTCACCATCCTTGTCGTTGGAACCACTGCGGAGTGGGAGTCAGAAAGTTACGATCGTAAGGACATGAAGTGAGTTCTTGTCGTTTTCCGTCCTTGTTGCACACCGGAGCTGATGTTTGGAAAAAGGCTCCCCAAGGGTTCCGATGCGCTCGTTCAAACTGTTCTCGCTGCAAACCCCAACGCTATCATCGTTAATCAGTCGGGAATGCCTGTTGAATTTCCTTGGTTAAAGAAGGCCACCACTCTACTTCAGGTACGTGAACAGCTCCTTCCTCTTGAATGTGCCCTTCTAAGCACGAACACAAATTGCAGGCATTCTACGGCGGCAACGAATGGTACGAAACATCGCATTCTGCGGTCCGAGCCAAGAAGTGCAAGGACTGAATAGAGAAAAATCCATTTGCAGCGGATCCGCAATTTCCAACGTCATCTTTGGCAAGCACAACCCCTCCGGAAAGTTACCTCTCACTTTCCCGAAAGTTCTCGAGGACTCTCCGTCGTACGGCGCCTTTGGACACGAAGTCGACACCGTCTACACGGAAGGGATCAAAGTCGGCTACCGCTACTTTGACAGGCCTGGAAACAAGGCCAGTGCCTTCCCTTTCGGGTAAGATGTTCCCCTGTTACCCTGTCGACATTGACTTTCGTATCGGCTGATTGTTGGGGCTTCTCAGATTTGGACTTTCGTACAGCACGTTTGCCTTCGCCGACCTCAAAATCAAGAAGCTCCCCTCATACGGCGTTGCAGCAACTTTCACCATTTTCAACACCGGAAGCGTTGAGGGAGGCGAGGTTGGTCAGGTTTATGTCCACGCAAAATCGAGACAGGTCGAGCGACCCGATATCGAGCTCAAGGGTTTTCAGAAGGTCTTCTTGGGGCCGGGAGAATCTAAGGAGATCACTGTCAAAATGGATGTAAGCAGAGATTATTTTTCTCGTGAACTTGCCCTCGATTGTTAAAAAAGCTGACGGTACCGTGCTGTAGCACTCGGCACTGTCGTACTACGACATCGGCACCAAAACTTGGGTTGGAGAAAAGGGCGAGTACGAGATTCGCGTCGGTCCTTCTTCAGCACAGGCTTCCTTGATTGCACCGTTCGTTCTGGAGGAGAGTTTCTCTTGGGTGGGCTTGAAAGAGCCCACCCCTGTCGAACTTTTTTACTAAGCCTCCTGAGGGGCGATCTGAGGTGCAATGATATCTTGGATTCCTGTGAAACCATGCGATACACAGAAATATCCTCAGTGCCCTCTGTGACCCTGCCTTCATACTACATACTTGAGAAAGTGGTTCATTTGATTGCAGAGACGGAGAAGACACCTAAGAAAAGTGTTTCGCCCATGAGAACTGCAGCCCGACGTCCACTACCTAACTTCGTCTCACCCTCACCCTGGTACTCCAAACCGGTCAAGGACAATGTCTGCTTGACTGACTGACTGTGTGTAACCCGAGTTGATAGAGATCAATTATATTATCCGCAGTAGTGTGTCAGGCACCCTAACATGGCGTGATACCGCTACACCATCCAGACGAGCAGGAGTACAAGCCCCTGATCATAACAGCTTGCTACCTGTCCGCCCCATCGTCGAAACGGATCCATGGCCACCTCTTCGACGAGCCGTGTCCTGTCATGCGCGCTGTCTGGTCTGCTGCTGCAGCATGTGCCTCTCCATCATTCCCCTCTCATCCTCCCTCCATCCATAGCTTGTCTGCCCGACACCGTCGTCGCCGAGGGTGAACTTCCTCTTCCACTGCAGTCTATGTCGCCCGGACATGGTGATTCGTCCGGAGACGGAGGTACAGCAAGAACGCAGTCCTCGACTATGTCACGGACGATGAGATCCGCAAGATCGCGTCCACGATCCGGCAGATACACTGGCAGTCGAGCACGAGGTGGATGGCTGGCAGTTGCCAGATGGTGGTCTTGCCTGCCGCCGGCGCCGTCATCGATCTTGGGTGAAAAGCAGGTGAGGGGTGGTATAGTATGGTTAGACCATAGGCCATAGGTACCGCTCGACATAGCTGGTTGTCAGAATCTTACGGGTTCACTACAAAGGCTCTGCGCTTATGTGGCTGCAGAATCTCGCGGAACCGCCACCTCGGCTACGCGTCTGTGTAGCATCGCCCTTATTTGCTCAGCTTCCATATTTTTAGCCTTTTTCAGCCACACTGTTCCACCCTCTTTGTTTTCTTACCCTTGGCCCATAAGATGCTCAGTTTATCGTAGAATTTTGTTCTACACTCTGACTACAATTTGGATTCGACAAAACCAGCCCAAGACCTCGAAGGGAGCCTGTGTCACTGCCAGCGCTTCAATGTACTCCTCCACCTACGCTCTTCTTCTCACCTATCCTCCTCAGCCTTTGATCCTTGGGCCAATCCTAACACCGTGTCACCTCCACCATTTCAGTTTCAATCCATCACCCGGTGCTGCTCTCAATCCAATCCGTCATCAAGGACCCTCTATTCACCCATCCACCTCTGATCTTGATCCTTGGGCCAATCTTAGCAGTAAGGGACGACTCCAGCGAGCTGAAGACCACGCTGGGAGAGGACGGGGGCTTTCTCCGGGACGTGGCGCTTGGCCCAAGCCTTGTCACCAGCACGAGGCTCCTCGGCCGGAATGATTGCGAAGGAGATAGGGTCATCTGGACGAAAAGGGGGGTGTCAAACAATGTTGCGGGAGAAGCAGGAGGAAAGAGACGGGACGAACGGGTGCAGGTGAGGAGCTCGTCGAAACACCGGACCTTAGAAGCGAGCTGCTTCTCCGAGATCATGGCGGCAGGCTTGTCTGTGGTGAGGCAAGCCAACTAATTAGTAGTAATGGTGAAATGGAAGATGACAACTGATAACGAACAGCAGACGTCTGTGAGGTGACAAGATGGTCAATTGGGAGGGAAATAGGATCGCCGGAGTCGAGGGACGTACAGCAAGCCATGCGGGGATTCTTGCTGACGGGGGCAGCGCCGTAGTGGACGGTCCGGCTGTCCCACTGCGAGAAGACGAGTGTATCAGCCAAGCTTATGCAATAAAAGGGCACTAAGAATGGATGTACAAGGATGAGGTCTCCGGGCTCAGCGCAGACCTTCTCCCACTTGCAGCCCTGCTCCTCGAGCCAAGCGAGCATCCTTGGGGAGGCGCAAGCTGCGGTCAGCGAGAGGGGCTCGACAGCAAAGAGCTGCATCGCGACTCACTCAGGCGTGTGGTGGTACGAATCCGTGATCGGCCAGCCATCCTCAGGCTTCTGGTAGGCAAACTTCTCAAAGACTTGCTCATAAATAGTCTTGGATCCCTTGAGAACTCGGAGACCTCCGTCAAGGGCTTGTGCGAAAACATGCCGGGTCAGATGAGGATACGAGAACTTGATGAGGAAAGGTGGACTCACGTCCGTTGGGCGCGAAGTTGGCGATTCCCTGGATACAGTGGAGCCACTACAGACAAAAAAAATCAACTTCGGAGCAGAGTTACCCAATCGCCAGTGAGTACTCGATTCACAGTGCGATGAGGAGCCTGATCAACGTGGCTGAGACCAAGAAATGGTAGTTGAGAGCGTGTCAGCCACCCAGATCGCTTCTCTGCATCTCAAACTCCCGCACTACTCACGCCCAGGGCTTGAAGATGTTCCCATTCTTGGTATCACTCTGGTTAAGCGGGACAGAGAAGTTGGAGGCATCTGAAGCGAAGTGAAGGACGTCAGCACTCTCTCCATTAGCAGCAATTCGCCAGCGAACCTACCGAACGAGACAAGGAGCTCATCAGTACCCCAGATCTTGGCAAAGGCTTCAATGATTCCGGGCTCCATGCTGTCAAGAATATTGCCCTGGTGTCAGTCCTACATCACGTGGGTCTCCTCCCGGAGTTCACTCAATTTTGAGACGGAACTCACCGAACGTCCCAAGGAAGCTGCTCGTGACCGACACCTGGATGTGACAAGAAGCCAAGGCGAAATTTGTAGAAAGAGATACTTCAGTCAGGCAAGAATGAGCGAGAGACCACCAAACGCCACACGTGACATAGGGCGGGAAGCGCCAATTGGGTGTAGCAAATCGTACCAGAACGCACCATAGAGGTTATAAAGGCCGCCCTTGCTGCTTGAGGGGAGGAAGTCCCGATCCCAGGTTGAGGGGTCGTCGCGCTTATATCCAAGCTCCCTGTGGACACAAGTGAGCATCAGAAGATGCGACCGTCAGTGAGTGAGACATAAGCCCGGAAAGAGAGAGAGGACAGTGTCTGGTCACTGCATTCCGCTCTTTCCGGTGGTACCGGCCCCGAGGATGTATGGATAGGTATTATCGTACGTACCAGGACTCGAGCCAGTCATGAGCGCGGGAGTCTGTCGAGACGACGGACAAGGTGTCAGATCAAGGCTGAAGGATGAGCGAAGCAGGGAGTGAAGAGAGACGAACTGTACTCGGACGCATTCTCCTTGGAGAAGGCGCCCTTGACGACGACGAAGCCCTCGCTGAAGAGCTTGTCCCGGAAGTCATCCTTGGGCGACTGATCGATCGGCCACGGCTCGTTGTCGCAGCGGCCAAAGATGGACGTCTGCTGGCGGTACGACTGGGTGGTGTTGTTCTCCTTAATCGCCTCGGCGGTGGTAGCAATGGTGGGGGTCTGGACGGCGACGGGCATGGTTTAGGCGACTCGGCGGGATGTAAGTGGAGGGAAATGGGTTGGGTCGGTTGTTGGGGGTTTAGAGAAAATATGGAGGGAAAAGGGAGAGGAGACAAGGGGAAGGAGCAGAATGGTTGAAGAGAGACAATGGGAGGGGGCCGAAGGGGGCGAGGAAGCCGACAGCTGAGACAATAGCATTGGACCTGGGGATTTTCTACCGCGGCACCAGTTGCGATCGACGCTTGAAAGACTGAAAAAAGTTGCATTGATAAATGGTAGTGAACATCACTAAGCTGGTAAGATGCCGAGCTCGAGTTGTTGTCGGCAGGGCAGCGAGACTGTGCGCAGATGGCGTGGGGAAGGGGTGACTTCTCGCTGGTCTCTCGCCCTTTCGGACGTTCCTGAAGACTGAGGGCCGACGAGAACCTTTCAGTCAGATCGCTTGGCGCTCAGCTTTGCCCAGGTTCTGCCTGCTCGTCCAGAATACTCTCACTCCTTCCATCGATCCCCCCATAATCCTCGGTGGAGCATTACCCCGTCTTCCGTTTCTCATAGGAGGACGGTGAGTACTCGATCTTCATGACTTCGCCATGCTTCGTCATCCTTCCCCAACTCTTTCAGCAACACCATCACACCGTAGCCACTCACTAGCGTGACTAGCGCAATGCAAGAAGCGTGTGGTCTGAAATAAAATCGCGCAGAATGTGGTGGAATCTGCGCTAGTGCCGAGTGGGAGTGGGAGAGGTGACACGGGCTCGTTTAAAGGGGCTTGGGCAGGTTTGTCGGATCCAAATGATAGTCAAAGTGCAGAACAAGATCTACGATGGAATGAGCGTTTATGGACGAGTGGTGAGAACAAGGAAGTGATGAGAAGCGCGAGAACGCAAAGAGTGTAGGGCAGATGATGAATAAAAAGAGGCGAAGCGTAATGAGACAGGGAGCGTGAGCCGATGTGGCGAAAGCGTGGTCGAAGATAAGGGAATGCGGAGCAAGCGAGAAGGCAACACAGGCACAGAGTTAGCCAGGCGCAGAGCGGAGGTGGCAAGTCCGCGAGATCCTGACAGGTGGAGAACCCTTGTGCAATCGATCGCGCGCGCTTTCTCAGTCCCTGACCTCTCTTCCCTGCCGCACTATCATCATGCCGCAAGTTTGACTCGGTCCAGACCCGACCTTCGTCTCCTTATCGAAATGCAGCTGGGCAACAATTGAACATGCGCCCAGATGTATCGATCCCGCAAGAAGTATCTTCGCGGTGCATCATGATTCCGCTAGCTCTATTTCTACCGACGCTAGAATTCCTCCGAGCACTGAGATGCAGGTCTAGGCCTCATATGGTCATTGATTAGTCCGTCGGGGTTTTCTTTGCCGTTTAGGCCGCACGGCTTGGGAGAGGGAAACCGCCTCCTGTAAGCGCTCTACCTTGGAGAGAAGCTGACTGATCTGACGTCCTGTCACGCACGAAGATCCTTCTCTTGGATACATAGCTTCGATCCCGGGGAGTATGCCTTTTCGAAAGATGTGACGTTTGGGGCGAGGATGGACAAGGTATGGAGTGCGTCCAGCGCTGAGTCGAGTCGATTTTACTGTGTTCTCAATCGTCTGCGATGCAGGCAAGCCATCCGAATGCTGATGGGTTTGGACTCCGTTCTCCAGCGACCATACTCGTCGGTACTTTGTCGGACCCAGCTGTTTGAGTTGCCGGGCAATTGTTCACCCGCTTGCGTCTCGCCCTGGGGTACCTCTTGACTTCGGTCTTGACGTCCGTGCGTCTCTTTGCCTCTCGGTCTCGTCTGACCGCGCATACGCCACTTGTTATTAGCACATGATAGGACCGCTTTCGACAGTTATATCTTACTCTACAGGTCGGTACAAAGATGCTCGCCGACCGAAGTCAGGCGCGAGCTCATTCTCTCCCCCTTCAAAATGATACATACTCTGACATGCTCTTCGTCTGGCCCGCTTGGCGCAGAGGTTTCATCACGCAGCCAGGCTCAAAAGGAGGTCAGCGTCCACTTTTTCGATCGTAGGAACCGACTTTGACGGATTTTGACCCCGTCCCCCCATACCTTGGTTAGACGCGTCTGAGTACAAAGAACTTGGTCCCCTTGCAGATCCCGACTGCGCAGGAGGCCGCCGGAAGCTGCTCTATGTCGCATCATTCGGCCTCCGAGGGATCGAATCTGTGAGTGGCTCGGGGCATCATTGACCATCCTTCCGTGTTATTTAGCCCAGCCGACCACGACCGCTTCATCTTCCACCAACCATCAAACCTCCCTCAAACCTTCCATCGCTTCGCCTAACTTTCATCCGACTATGGACGTCTCCGCATCCCATGACCAGGTCAAACACCAGAAGGTCGCCTTCATCAATTATCTCGCTGCCGTCACGTGAGTCTCCATCAGATGCGACGAGAGGGGGAAGGAGGCGAAGAGGAAGGAGGGGAGTGGCAGGCGGGGCCAACCAAACCTGGGGCTGACTTCGACGAACTTAACCAACAACCTGACTGACTCTCTCCCTTCTTCCAACCTTCGGTTCCCTAGGGCGGGCGTGGGTTCCTTCCTTTTCGGGTATGACTCAGGAATCATAGGATCGGTCATCTCGCCGGAGTACACATACGTGAGTCTCATCTCGCACTCCAGGGAGTCAAGGACAATACAAGGGACGTCGGTGATTAGCCCGGCGCCAAGCTGATCCTCGCTCCCTCATTCTACGGTAGTTCCACGACTACTTCAACGATCCAGATGACTCTGCTCGAGGTGCGATCGTATCATTGTTTGCTGGAGGATGCTTCTTTGGAGCTGCTGCGTGAGTCTAGACTTTCCCCCTTAAACGATCATTTCCATATCTTCCTCCGCCTTTCCTGACGAGCTTTCTCTTTCTCGACCTCAGCGCTGGTTACACTGCCAACAAGATCGGACGAAAGAGAACCATTCAGCTTGGAGCGCTCGGCGCTGCGATCGGTGAGTTTCCGTTTGGAACGGCCGGTCTCTCTTCTCATTGTCTGAAAGATTGTTACCTCCACGATTTACAGGATGCGCTATCCAGACTGCTGCTGTCAACGTCGGTATGCTCATGGGAGGTCGATTCGTTGCCGGACTTGCCATCGGAATGCTCTCGATGATTGGTGAGTTTTGCGTTTTCCCACTGCTTTGCCCCCTTGTTTTCGACATTTGATGAAGATTGGTGAAGACTGACAACCTCTTCTATTGTTATTTTTGCTCTGCCTTTGGTCAGTTCCCCTCTACCAGGCTGAGATCTCGCCCCCCCATGCTCGAGGTCTCCTCTCTGGATGGACACAGATGATGATCTCAATCGGATTCTTTGCTGCCAACTGTTCGTCACTTCTTCATCCACCTGTCGTTCGTTCTTCGACGCGAGCTGAACGCCGATGTCCGTTGGTCCTCGCTTGCAGGGGTCGGTTACGGTTGCCAGTTCCTGAAGTCAGACGCTCAGTTCCGAGTCCCTCTCGCCATCCAGATTATTCCCGCCATCATCCTGTTCTTGTATGTTTTCTCACGCTTTGCCTCGCAACTCCCCTTTCACCTGGCTGACACTGCTTCTTTTCCTTGCAACAACAGTGCCATGTTCGGACTTCCGTACTCCCCTCGTTGGTTGGCCCAGGAGGGCAGACACGAGGAGGCTTTCAGTGCGCTCATGCGCCTTCACGGAGGCAAGACCGATCCGGCCGTTGTCAAGTACGAGTACGACGAGATCACTACGCAGATGGAATGGGAGCGAGAGAACGTCTCGTCAAAGTTCTCAGATCTATGGTCCACTCCAGCTTCCCTCCGGCGAACCCTCTGCGGTGTTATGGTCCAAGTGTGTTGCCAATGGACGGGAGTCAACGTCAACTCGTACTTCGGGCCTACCATCTACAAGGCGCTCGGATTCACCGGTAGTCGAATTCTGCTCATCTCTGGTATCTCTGGAGCTGCTGGAGTTGTTGGTCAGTGCATTATCAGCTCTCATCATTGGAGGAGTCGCGAGCTGATCCGTCCGCCCTCCGCTCTTTTACTTCTCCTTATTACTTCTCCTTATGCAGAGACCTTCACTTTCATCACTTTCATGGTTGATCGAATCGGCCGAAGGAAGCCTCTTCTCTGGGGCGGAATCCTCATGGCTTGCTGTCTCGCCTGGCAGGCTGGGTGCTCCTCGGCATTTGACGGTGGAAAGCAGGGATCGAACGCTGCAGGAATTGCTGGTGAGTCCAATCCGATTTATACCTTTGGTCTGACATTCTCTCAGACCACTGATTTCCCCTCTGTGGCTTCTCTTAGGTATCTCGTCCATCTTCGTATTCGGACTCGTCTTCTCCTGGTCGTGAGTTTACAACATCGCCCTCAACAGGCTGGCCTAGATGCTTTCACCTATCACATCTAAGACGATTAATTTGTTTCCTATTGCGCACTTTCAGCTACGGCCCCGTCTCTTGGGTTTACCAGTCCGAAGTCTTCTCAATGCCTCTTCGAGCTATGGGAGTGAGTGACCATCTGTCTTCCCCTCGTCTCTTTCGTTGAACTTGGTAGCCCTCCGCTGACGAATACCTTTTCGCGAACCCAAGACTTCCGTTTCGACATGCTCCAACTGGGCTATGAATGTTCTCCTCTCCCAAATCTCACCTATTGGACTCTCAAAGCTCGGATACAAGTTGTGAGTCACCGTATGCCTTCTAACCTTGCGTTAAGGGGCCGTTCGCTGACCACACTCTGTTTTCTTTTTCTTTAGCTTCTTCATATTCGTGGTTTCCAATATCTGCAACTCAATCATCGCTTACTTCCTCTTCAAGGAAACCAAGGGACTCACTCTTGAGGAGCTCGGTGCCATCTTGTTAGTATCGCTTCCTTAGCCCCGCGTTCTCCTCATCTTGGCTCTGACTCCCACGCTGTCTTCCCTTTCTTTCACAGTGGAGACGACGACGTCATCGCTCCTCCCTCTGCCCAGCGACTCGCCCACGAGGCCAGGATCAGGGGAGACTCGCCCATCGATGACGAGAAAAAGATGGGTCTCGACCAGTCGGCCCACGTCGAGAAGATTTAGGCTTGCTTCCGTTTATTGTCTCCTAAAAAGCAGTTTGTCCTCTATCCGGCTGCTTGATTTTGCTAGCTTGGGTTGCACGCGTGTCGCTCTTACTAGACCCCTTTTCGTATCTAAGTTTCTATCGTTATCGCAGTCTTTGTGTGTTGTCAGGATCTTACGGGTTCACTACATAAGCTCTGCGTCTATGTGGCTGCAGGATCTCGCGGACCCGCCACCTCGGCTCCGCGTCTGTGTAGCATCGCCCTTATGTGCTCAGCTTCCATGTTTCAGCCTCTCTTCAGCCACACTGTCCCACACTTTTTGTTTTCTTACCCTTAGCCCATAAGACGCTCAGTTCATCGTAGAATTTTGTTCTACACTCTGACTACAATTTGGATTCGACAAAACCTGCTCAAGACCTCGAAGCGAGCCCGAGTCACCTCCATCGTTTCAGTTCCCTTTCATCACCCGCCACAGCTCTCAGTACACTTCTTCGCCAATGTCCCTCTCCTCGCTCAACCTTCTCTGCCATCGACCCTTGGGCCAATCCTAACACTTGGCTTTCTAGATACCCGTACCGATCCACATCATCTTCAGAAGCGGAGGTCTCGCCGTCTCGATGCTCACTTCCTATCTCCTCAAGGGGCGTCGATACTCCCTCCCTCAAGTCATCTCGGTCCTCCCTTTCTCGGCTTGAGTTACCTTTGCTACTGTCTCTGCCCCTCCACGTAGCCGAGAACGCCGCACAGTACCTCCTCCTTCGAAGATGCGTCAATATCTTTGTCAGAGAACAGTCTCCTTGGCGGCATCGATCTTCGCTATCTCGTCGGTATCTGTCAGGATCTTACGGGTTCACCATATAGGCTCCGCGCTTATGTGGCTGCAGAATCTCGCGGACCCGCCACCTCGGCTCCTCGACTTTGTAGCATCGCCTTTAATTGCTCAGCTTCCATATTCTTAGCCTCTCTTCAGCCACACTGTCCCACACTCTTTGTTTCTTACCCTTGGCCCATAAGACGCTTAGTTCATCGTACCTTTTGTTCTGCACTCTGACTACCATTTGGATTCAGAGAACCTGCCCAAGACCCCCAAGCGAGCCTGTGTCACTATCAGCCCTTCAGTCTACGGTTCCATCTACGCCCCTCCTCCCACTCATCATCCTCCGCCTTGAACCTTGGGCCAATCCTAACAGTATCCTCCTCCTCTGACTTGCCCTCTTCTTGAGCGCCATTATGGGCATCTTTCAGCAGGAGACGTACGCCAAGTATAGCAAAGTCTGGAAAGAGGGACTCTTCTACTCGGTGAGCGGCCTTCTCATTGATCTGACGCGTCGCAGCTGTCCTGACACGTTCTCCGTCCCGAAAGCATTTCCTCTCCCTCCCTCTCTTCGCCCCGCTCATCCCTTCCTTACCTGAGACCCTAACGACTCTCAATGCAACGCCTCCTCTTTAGATCTCACTCTCTCCCTTCATCCCCACCTCGCTTTTCTCCCAACCGTCCTCGCCAACGTCTTTCCTGGAGCCGTCCTGGCTTTTCAAGCGGTTCGGGCTAAATCTCGTCTTGCATGCGCCGATCCCTGCTGTATGGGTCGCACTGGCAGTAAACGTGCTCACTCAGGCGGTCTGCGTAGGCGGTGTCAATCGGTTGACGGCGGTGAGTCGCGTTTGGCTTCCTCGGCTTGAAAAGGGCGACACGGACTGACGTGACCATCTTTCGTCGCTTGGTCTTTCCAGAAAGTCTCCTCATTGACGACCTCTCTGGTGTTGGCTCTCCGCAAGACTGCGTCGCTTGTTCTGTCGGTATGGTGGTTCTCGGGCTTCTCTCAAGTCGGATGGGGACTGATCATCGGAGGGAGTCTCGTCCTTCGTCGTGCCTCCTATCAACTTCTCATCAGAGATCAGGTCTACATTGACGGTCTTCAGCTGTGTCTGTGGAGCTTACCAATTACGCCGCTCTACGTACTCGTCTCGTTTACAGTTGGCACCCTGCTCTATTCGGTCTCGTCCGGCTCGTCAGCTCGAAAAGAGGTATCGTCAGTGTCCGTGCCTTCCATCCGTTCAGAAACGAAGAAAGATCGGTAGGTATCATCTTGATCTATGCTCGTATACGACATCCCCATCGCGATCCAGAGAGTCCCTGCCTCTTTGATTATTTCGAACGAGGATTGCGGCATTCAACTCAGTAGATGGCTGATGGCTTCTGTAAGGTTGGTAGAGTCTTTCCTCCTGTCTTTGCGTCGGACGAGGCTGATATACTCCCCTCCTCTTGCGACCTCGTAGGAACGTGGCCCATCCATTTCTAGGAAACGTTCGTCTTGTTTTAGACGCAGCGGACGTTGCCAAAATCGTCGCTCTTCCCCACGCGCCTTCCTTCAGCCCCAAATATCCCGACGTTCCTGCAGCAGACAGCTCATATATTTCCTCCTACGCTCCCACCTCTTTCTCCAATTGCTTCTATCGGCACAGACCGACCAGGCTGGCCCCGGACCGCTATCGTGATACCTTGAGAGCATGAACGTGTGTCGGGCTCTTACTCGACACCAGGAAAAAGAGGTTCAGAACAGCGATTTTTCTTCCTTCTCCCAATCCCATCATCACTCCCGCTCAGACGCTTCTCGGTTTCTTGATCATGTCAGCTATCGAAGACATGGACATCATCAAATCCAAAGCACTCGCCGGGGATCTCTCGACCTCTACTCCGGAGCTTGACCTCGACTACAAGCTCAAGGAGGTCGATCAGTCGGACGCGAGTGTGGATACTGAATCAGTTGAAAAGAGGAAGTCTTCCAACGTCTACTCGGTCATCGCTTCGGGAGCTGCCCTCGTAAGGTGAGTGCATCGCGGCACAGGGCGGACGTGCGAGGCCAATGATCTTCGTTGCGACCGCCTGACCAGAGCTGAAGCCTCTGGCTGCCCTGACCGCTATCATCAGCTCCGGCTACCAGAACTCCCTCTTTACTACGGGAAACCTCATCTTCCCGGCCATGTTCGTCCCTCCCGCTTTCTCTCTCTCTCTCTCTCTCTCTCTCCCTATCTCTCTCAATATTTCCCGCTACGTGCTGTCTGACGCGTCTTTCTTGCTCATCTCCAGCTATGGTAAAACGCTGTACAACGCCGACGTCTCGACACGAGTTTCCAATGCGCTCCTGATTGGAGAAATCATTGGAATGATCTGCGTCGGCTTCGTCACGGACCGAGTCGGTGCGTGAAACTGCATTTCCTACACCGTTCACGCTCGGCTAACCTAATCCTGAAATTTTGCTCCCGCTTTTAACGCAGGCCGAAAGTCTGCACTTCTCTTCACGACCTGCTGCATCTTCGCTGGAGGGATCATGGCGATTGCCGCAAACGGACCTTTCCACACTATGTTCTGGTGAGTGTGGCGTTGTCTTCTGAAACTCTCCGTAATCAGCTGACTTCTATCCGTTTATTCTCCGCCATCTTCCAGGATTATGACGGTCGCTCGGTGCGTCTCTTGCCGTTCTTCTTCCGTAAAGTACGACATAGCTGACTCCATTTCTTGTCCCGTTCGCAGAGGTCTCGTTGGCTTTGGAACCGGAGGAGAATACCCTGCCTCTTCCGTCTCTGCCATCGAGTCATCAAATCAGCTTGATAAGAAGAATCGAGGATGGGCTTTCATCCTCGTCACCAACCTCGTCCTTACGATGTGCGTTACTGGCGCTTTGCTTGTCCTAATATTAGACAAGCGTGTCCTCACGCGCGCCCCTCTCACTACCTCCTCTCAATGATATAGCGGAGGTTTCCTCAGCACTTTCGTCTTTCTCATCGCTGTCTCTGCATCAAAGTACAACAACACGAAGGAGCCATCCGAGATCCATAAGCTGCAGATCGTTTGGAGGTGCGTTTGCCCTTGTGCTGTCGCGCTTCCCCCTCTTCCTACTGACGCGCGTGTCCTCTTCTTACGTGACTCAAGGGTCGAATTTGCGGTCGGAATCATTCTCCCGGTCGCCGTGCTTTACTACCGACTCAAAATGATGAACTCGACGCTTTACCAAACGTCGGCTATGCGGAAGAGAACGCCCTACCTTCTCTTCATCCGGCGGTACTGGCGCACTCTCATTGGTACTGCTGGGACTTGGTTCATCTACGATTTTATCACGGTGCTTCTATATCTCGGGTCTTCACAGCGATTTGATAGACAGCTGACGTTACACGGCTTCGTCCAGTTCCCTAATGGAGTCTTCTCCTCGGTCATCATTTCCTCCGTCATCCCAAACCCCACCCTCCTCAAGACTATGGAGTGGAATCTCCTCCTAGCAGTTCTATCCTTGCCAGGTCTGTTTATCGGAGCCTTTATCGTGAATAAGATTGGTCGACGAAATCTCCTTATGGTCGGGTTCGCCGGATATCTCGTCGTCGGACTCATCATCGTACGTCACTCGGCCGACTCGAGCCTGTCCTTACTTTCAGCGAGAGTAACTTCGACTCAACGCGGTCATCACAGGGTCTCGGATACGACAAGCTCAGCAAGATCATTCCGCTCTTTATCGTGCTATACGGGGTCATGAACTCCTTTGGTAACGGAGGATGTGGGAACATGGAAGGGCTCATCTCTGCGGGTAAGTCGCCAGACGGATGTTAATGCAGCCGTAGAATCGTCCCCCCCCCACCCCTACTGACCACCGTCGCGCCGATCTTCCCCTTATCTTTTCCCAGAATCTTATCCCACCGCCCTTCGAGGAACAGGATACGCCATCTCCGCCGCTTTCGGTAAAGCTGGAGCTGCCGTCGGGTACGGTCTCTGTTCAGATCGTCTTCAAGGGACGTTCCGCTGACACACACACCTCCTGCCGTCCTCTGCCTCGCCCTCCTACGACAGAACCCAAGTATTCCTTCCCATTCGTGTCCACGCTGGAAACCGCTGGACCTTCATTGTTTCTGCCATCCTAGGACTTAGCGGACTCGTCATCACCTGGTTCTTCGTGAAGGATCTGACCGAGGAAGATCTCGCTCAGGAGGTCCGTTCCCTTGTTTTCACCCTTCTTGGCTCCAATCTGTTTCGCATCGGAGTACTAACCTAGTGGGATCGTGATGGTGGTGGGTGTCGTGCAGGATGAACGATGGCGTCAGTATCTCGTCGACCAAGGTTGGGAGGGAGACCTCGGGGACGGCAGTAGGGGTTTGAAAAAGCCTGAGGAGCTCGTCGTCAAATATTAGATTAGTTATCTGTCTCCAATTTGATTTTTATATGGGTAGATTTAAGGGTTCATCCATGAACGAGAGGTCTTTGGCGCTGTTTAGCTGGATCATGTCTGGGCCAAGGGAGAGAGAGAAGGGAGCGTGAGTCGAGGTTGGGCCGGGTTTTATTAGTTGGTTCGAAGTGAAAGACGTCAGGGTCGCTTGATGATTCCGCTCACTCACTTGCCTTTTCTTTCCTTCCGCCACCGCTCTCGTCCCAACTGAGCGGTTCCGACAAGAGAGGTGGAGCTCCCACGTTTTTTGGGACGGGGGAAGTGGTCTGATCAAAATCGCGGTTCAGCTCAATCAGCGATGGTCGCAAGGAAAGTCTGGATGGGAAGCAGACGTGTCGCAGCAAAGGATGCTGGTCTGGCATGGGATAAACTGAGCGAGAGAAAGAAGCGAGGAAGGCAAGATCCGTCGAGGAGTCTTCCGGGAGGAAAGTACACGAGAGTTTCGACAAAGCGCGACGCGTCCGTATTTTCCTGCGTCGTCTGACCTGAAGGCGTCTATCTCCCTTGCGCAGTCTGCCTCTTAACTGTCTAGGTCCCGACGCACCCGAAACTTCCTCCAACCTTTTCTCTGCCGTCCAAGTCGTTCGAGATCGTCTATCATCTCGAGGTTCACCTTACCATCGACAAGCCCGCCCAGTCTCCCCTCGATCCATCCGCTGATCGCGACCGGACGACCCTGATCCGCGCCGAGCGAGAGTTCAATCTTCTTCCCATCCCACTTCCCTCGTCCATGCCAGACCTGCCCGCCCTAGAAGGTCTCGGTCACGTCCAGTCGCCCAAGTTGGACGTATCGACCGGACATGTCGCTAGCTCGCACGGATGGATGTGTTGGAAGGAGCGATTCGCGGAGACCTATGGTCAAGTAACTTCCATCCCTTTTCTCCTGGATAGTCAGTCATCCGATTAGTCACCCATCTCTCCTCATTTTTTTCTAGCACTCTCTACGCCACTCTGTAAAACCTATATAAGAGGGCAGAGTCGAGTAGCTATATAATGTAAGCTTGCATCCATCCACATTGGACCCCAGGGGCGAACCTTGACCTTCAACAGACCCTACCGCTCTGGCAGGGACCTCACATCAGACAGACAAGTTGCAGCTTGCAGGGAGCGCCGCGCCGGAAAATTCTTCTCAGCCGAGAGTAAAAGGGTCCGAACCCGGGATTGAACCGAGGACCTCCATGAAGCGCAGTTTTGACAGGCTGTGGACAATCAGGGTCGATCGAGACTGCCCGCAGCCAAATCTCAGGCACCCTAACATGGCGTGATACCGCTACACCATCCAGACGAGCAGGAGCTCAAGGCCTTGTCCATGAGTGCTCATCCTACCTGCCCGCCACATGGTTGGAATGAATCGCATGGCGCAATGAAAACAACCACCATCCCGGTGGTTCGACCAACCCCCCCCCCCCCCCCTCTCACGGCGCCCATCACGCCGTCCGGCCAACCATCCCCAGTGGTTCGACCAACCCCCCCCCCCCTCTCACGGCGCCCATCACGCCGTCCGGCCAACCATCCCCAGTGGTTCGGCCAACCCTCTTCCCACGGCGCCTCGCCCGACGTTCTCGCGCTCGGTCATGTCCGCTCTCCCTCTATCTAGCTACAACTCGCTATCTCTCATAGGGTTACCTCGTTCTCCACGTATAACTCATGACTTAAATACAAAAAAAAAAAAATAAAAAAAAAATCAACAACCACCACCAGGTCAATCCAGGTCACCCTACCTTATGCCTAGTGAATCAACCCCCAAGCGACTCCAAGAAGCCCTCAAGGCTCCCAAGGATCCCCCAGACCCTCCCTCTCCAGCAAAGAGAAAGAGCGGATCCGATGAAACCCCCAGCGTCCAGGACGCGACCAATACGCCCTCTCGCGTCGACGAACGTCCCCAAACGCTCGCCAACAAACCCACCCTCAGCCCACCTACCCATCCGACCAGTCCTAGCACCCCTAGCACTCCTACCAACCCTACCAACCCTACCAACCCTACCACGCCCCACATCCATATCAGCCCCACGGCCCTCCTCTCTTCTCCCTCCCCCCTCCGCAGAACCCCTGCAACCCCCTCAACTCGCCGTATTACGCGGTCGAGCTCAGCCATCAGCGACCTCAATGCCGCTCTATCCTCAACGTCCGAAGTGACGCATCCCACACCGTCTCGCTCCACAGGCGAGACTCTCTCTCAACAACCTCTCTTCGTCCCCGGCGCCGCGTCGCCCGTGCCGGCGAACCCCGCCGACACTCGCACTCGCAATCGCGCCGCCGCGAAATCCCAGCCGAACGCCATCGGCCGCTCATATGCGCACGCCGCAAAACAGGCTCATTCTACAAACTCAGCTGCGAGGCAACGTGACTCGTCTAGCACCCAGCCCGGGTTCACCTTCGTCTTCGGAACCGATCAACAACCCCCGCAGGATAATACCCCAATCGCCCCAGCCTTGGCTACCGACCGCGGGAACTGTCTAGCCATCTCAGTCCCTCGAGATACCACTCCTTTCGAGATCTCTCTCGCAATCTCAAAGTGCGACGAACGACTGTCTTTCATGATCCGTCCTGTCAAGGACCCAAAAGACAGAATGCTCCTTATAGTCAACTCCCGAGGAAATGCTCAAGACATCTTGACTCAACTACAGGCCCTCCCGCTGAATGTGAGAGGCGTCAAACCCCAGATCCACGCGTGCTACAATTCCCAAAACAAGCTCCTGCAAGAAGGTCTGCTGGTGAACTTCGAAGACGAAGACGGAGTGGAGGAAGCTTTTCGCAAACAAGTAGAAGCTTCTGGAGACAGAGTCATCATATTCCAGCGTCAGTATTACGCCCGCCTACCCGGCGTCCCAACTGGCCGGGTTAGAGTCCTGCTCGACCTTTCTGGCTCCAAGACGATGCCAAGGGCGAATGCATTCCCTCAACAGCTACCCGGCTGGGTCAACCAACATGTCATCTTCAAACCTGTCCAACCTGGCATTGGGACGAACTCTCCAGCTCAACCAGCCTCCTCATACTGCTATTACTGCCACTCATTTGAGCACGCTCGTGCCAAGTGTCCTACCGCTCCAGAGTGTGGCGGATGCGGATCGCACGCTCACCCATCGGCCCGATGCCCAGGTCGTCCGAAGGCAAATCTTCCAGCGAGTGCACGAGCACCAACAGAAGGACCCCCCCAGCGACCTGTCGAACCGGCATCAGATTTGGATGGCTACCAGATCGTACAAAAATCCAAGAGGAGGTCACTGAACAGGCCGACTGAAGCCATGACGGAGGTGACCACACCCCCTGCCCACGCCAGCCCCTCCCACTCCCACTCAGAGCAAGCACCGCGCAATGCGGGCTCGCAACCCGTTCTCATCCTGAGCGCCCTAGAGGATGACAACGAGGGGGGCCTGGCGAGGACAGAAGACGGGATGCAGATCGAAGACGAGCATCCACCTCCCACTCCACCCCCCCTGTCACCATCGTCTCCCCCACCCCCATCCCCATCCCCGCCATCGTCGCTCCCCCTGAACTCACCCTCTACTCCTTCTCTCACCCCCCCCACGCCGTCCTCCCAGGCATCCATCGAGCGCACCCTCGTGACCTTGGCTGAAGCCGAGGACATGGAAGAATAATGGTGTACAACGATGTCCAGATCGTCGCGGCGAACATCCAGAGGGTGTTCACGCGAGATCGCGCCCGCAGTCTCCTCCTCTCCCTCTATTCACGATCCAAGGCTGACATATACCTTCTCTCAGAAGTGGCATGCACAACACCAGATCAGGTGGCGACCTGGACAGCTGAGTGTGAAGATATGGGCTTCGGCTCGATCTTTACGGTCGGCTGCCAGACGGCCATCCTCTGGCGGCATGCCTCCCGATTCCTTCTACCAGATACCCCTCCGACTAGGACCAGATCCATCTCCCGCTCCTCCCCCATCTTACGAACCAACCTGACGGATGCCGTGTTTGCCATCGCCGGCGAAGCCGTCAGGGTGGCTGCAGTCTATGTCCCTTGCCGAGACAGCCAAATGAACGGCCGTTCGACAAAGGAGTTCCTCTCTACTCTATCTCGCAAGATACCTGCCCACTCTGACATTCCTCTCCTCCTGGGCGGGGACTGGAACTGTGTGGAGGACAGCTACCTCGACGGGATGAGCCCATTTACCCAGAACGTGGGGAAGGAGGAAATGTGCCGGCTGGTCCGGGACTTTGCCCTCTCCGACCCATACCGATCCCTATATCCGCTTCAGCGCGAATACACCAACTATACTGGCATCACGCGAGCAGATCGCCGCATCGATCGCTTCTACCTGTCGCCTCTACTCGCTAGCCGAGCCGTGCGACAGCGCTTCCTACCACGTCCGACCGGCCACCTGTACTCCAGCCACAAGCCGATCGCACTCAGCCTCACCTTCCCCGGTGCAATAGAGCACGGTCCTGGATCGTACAAGATTGGCACACACCTGCTGAAGATTACCGGTTTTGTTGAGTACTTCCTCTACCACGTTCCCAAGTGGTACCAAGATGCGCTCACCGAGATCAGAGACCCCTTCGAGGCCTGGGACAAGACCAAGCTTCAGATAGCGGAGCATGCATCTGACATCTCAAGACACCTCGCCCGGATGAGCAGAGTGTCAGGAGGCCCTTCACTTCGGTCCATCCTCCAAGGCCACGCTCTCCGAGCCCATCTCGAACCAGCCAACACAAGCGAGTATGCCGTCAAGCAGCGACTCAAGATCGTCCGCCAGGCCGACACTATCGCAGCCCTGCGGCCACTCGACAACCCAGCAGCCACAGCCATCGCAAACAACGAGAGCATTCTAGCTACAGCACACGCCTTCTACTCGACTCTCTATGAGACCAAGACGACGCCAGCTGCCGAGCACGCCAACGTCCTCCGATATGTCACCAACACACTCGACAACTCCCAGAGCCGCACCCTCGAGAAACCCTTCGAACTGGACGAGCTCAGACGGGCTACGTTCAGATCGAACCGTAACAAGACACCAGGAAGCGACGGGATCCCCGTCGAGTTCTACCAGGCCACATGGGCTGTCGTCGGACCGATCCTCCTCAGCCTACTGAACCTCGTTCCGGAGACAGGCCTCCGATCCGCCTCACAGCGCGAGGCCCATATCCATCTCATCTTCAAGAAGAAGGGAGATCGCGATCAGATTGCCAACTACCGTCCGATCTCGCTCATCAACGTTGACGCTCGCATCTTCTCCCTTGCCATCAACAGCCGCCTGCTCACCGTCGTGGACACTCTCATCGACGGGGACCAGACAGGCTTCCTCCCTGGCCGCGACTCGGGTCGCAACATCTCCTCTCTCCAGCTCGCCATTGACGACGAAGACCTTTTACCTGGCGTCCTCGCCCAAGTCGACTTTGAGAAGGCATACGACAGAGTATCGCACGACTTTGTTGGCCCCTGCCTCCGCCACATGGGGTTCGGTCCGCGCGCCGCTGCGTGGATCATCTCAACGATGACCTCCCAGACAGCTCGCCTCATGATCAACGGATGGATGGGCCAAGCCATCGACATCCGGTCTGGTGTCCGCCAGGGCGATCCCGCGGCACCGACGATCTTCGCCCTCCTTCTGGAGCCGCTGGCATGTATGCTCCGCCATCGTCTCCCACCGGCCAATTCGTCCCCCCTACACAAGCGGAAGGTCCTCCTCTTTGCAGACGATCTCAGTATCCGGTGTTGGACTTGGTCGGAGGTCGACGAGGCGACGGTCTGCCTCCGCGAGTACGAGAAAGCCGCAGCAAGCAAGCTGAACTACCAGAAGTCACTCCTCTATCCGCTAGGTGCATGCCGGACGGATGCGCCTACGATGTACCACGAATGGCGCGTACAAACGCTTTCATTCGACTTCCTCGGCGTTCCATGCGGTCGCACGGTCAACGTGCCTGCTTGCTGGCGAGATGTCATCGGCAAACTGAAGGCTCGACTCGCGCGCATCCCGCTGCACGACCTCCCTCTCCTTGCGCGATGCAACGTCATCAACCAGTACATCTACTCGAAGGTCATCTACCTGGACCGCTTCCTGCCGTGCCCAGACGATATCCTGGAAGAACTCGAGGCAACGGCCTACAAGTCCCTCTACCGATCGAAACACCACGACGTCAGCAGGGAGCGTCTGGAAACCCCTCGAGACCTCGGCGGCTTCGGCTTCACGCCACTCCGATTCCGGCTCATCAAAGCGCGCGCCCAGTGGGCTGGCGATGGGCTCTTCAGACCGGAGCTTCCCGCATCGATCCGTATTCGCAAGCGGATCATCCATACCATGAGCCTCGACCCAGGGGCTTATAGAATGATGACTCGCACCATCTTCCGGGATGGAGAGTTCATCAGAGGACCTCGGCCCGTCAATTTCAGCTGGTTAGGCGTATTCCTTTTCCCCAATGGAAGGTCAATGGTTCTTCCCAGCCGTCTGGTGGAATGCCATCACAAAGCTCAAAGGAGCTCTCCCTGCGCGATGCCAGGCTTACCTCCGGGCATGGTTCGAAGAGATCAGCTTTGACATGAGCTACTGGAATCAAGACCGCTGGAGGAACGCTGTCCACTGGATGTCTACGTTCGGTACAGATAGCCAGTTGCGGATAGCTTTCCACCCTGGCCACACAAACCTGGGCCGGCTGAACGTCCCTCTTAACACCCTTGGCACACACAGTCGCACTCTAGCCAACCGCGGCCTCATCATCCCAAAGGGCTGGCAGGACCACTTCCCGGCGCTTACCAAGATCGACTGGAAGCGTCAGTGGTGCTTGCTCAAGGCAGTGTCCCGAGCGTCGCCCGAGGACGTCGACTTGGCCCACCGATTCTCGCTGTACAGCCTCCATCCAGGAAAACACACTGCGGCGCCATTCCTCGCCGACGGAACCGCTACGCCGCACAACAGGTCCAAGCGATGTGCGCTGTGCCTGACGGCCCCCGTTGAGTCCTTCTTCCACCTCTTCGACGAGCGGTGTCCCGTCGTGCGCGCTATCTGGTCGGCTGCGGCAGCGCGTGCCTCTCCTTCACTCCCCTCCCATCATCCGTCCCTCCAGACGCTTGTCTGCCCGACGCTGTCGCCGCCGAGGGCGGCCTTCCTCTTCCACTGCATCTTTGTTGCCCGGACATGGCGATTCGTCCGGAGGCGGAGGTACAGCAAGATCGCAGCCCTCGACCCTGTCACGGACGAGGAGATCCGCAAGATCGCATCCACAATCCGCCAGACACACTGGCAGGCGAGTACGAGGTGGACGGCTGGCAGTGGCCAGATGGCTGGTCCTGCTGTCGGTGCCGCCGTCGATCCCGGGTGAAAAACAGGTCAGGGGTGGGGAAGTATGGCTGGTGGTCCATAGCCAATGCTTTGTGTATCTGGTCATCTTAATGTCTTACCTTTTCTAATGGACTTATGTCCATGACCCATCTTTTGTTTTCCTTCCATCCCTACTTTCATTCTCGCTTTCCTTCTATCTAGCTACGAATCACCATCTCTCATAGAGTTACCTCGTTCTCTACGTATAACTCATGACTTAAATACAAAAAAAAAAAAACACCCCCCCCCTCTCACGGCGCCCATCACGCCGTCCGGCCAACCATCCCCAGTGGTTCGGCCAACCCTCTTCGCACGGCGCCTGCCCGACGCTCTCGCGCTCGGTCATGTCCGCTCTCCCTCTATCTAGCTACAACTCGCTATCTCTCATAGGGTTACCTCGTTCTCCACGTATAACTCATGACTTAAATACAAAAAAAATTCTCCGCTGCCAAGGGTGCAGCAAGCTCACGGATTTCGTCGATGCCAGGTAGGGCGAGATCCGAAAAGCCGCATCCGCCATCCAGCACAACATCGGCCAACGGACACGATGTGGTGGGAAGGTCAACACACTGGATCTGAATGTAATCCTGATAGTGGTAAACGATGATGGTAGTGGTGGCGGTGGCAATGACGGCGATGGCTGAGGGCGGAGACATGGTGGTTGGTCATTCGGACGGTCGGCGTGTGACTTTGGTCATGTCTTTTCACCTATTCTCTCCACCATTTTTTCGTCACTTCCCCCCCCCCCTCCCTCCTTCCTGAAGTACTTTCTTACTTCTCCTCTCCTCTCTCTCCCTCCGTTCTTCTTACCATGGACATTTTTGCCCTTCCAACCCCTCCCCCTTCCCCTCCCGCTCCCCATCGATACATCCTCTTCCCTCTCTCCCTAGCTGGATTCTCTCCTCCCTTCCTTCCTTCCTTCTTTCCTTCCTTCCTTCCTTCCTTCATTCCTTCCTTCCTTCCTTCTTCGCTGTCTCTCATAGGGACCCACCATCATCTACGCTTGCACCATGACTTGAACGTAAATAATGAAAATGACCGCCAATGACCACCTAGTCTTCTGGACCTCTCGTCAGAATCTCATGACGCATCTCGACTCTGCGCTTGGCCACGTCAGCTTCTGCGCTACCCCACCCACGACCTGCCTCCGACCTTGTCTTTGGACTCAAAGTGCTTCTAATGATCTGTCCGGATTGCCTGCGCAGCATTTTCCTCGCTAGCTCAACATTTCCTCTTATTTGTGCCTTCTTTCTGTTAAGGTCAAGGTTCGCCCTGGGGTCCAATGTGGATGGATGCAAGCTTACATTATATAGCTACTCGACTCTGCCCTCTTATATAGGTTGTACAGAGTGGCGTAGAGAGTGCTAGAAAAAAAATGAGGAGAGATAGGTGACTAATCGGATGACTGACTATCAGGAGAAAAGGGATGGAAGTTACTTGACCATAGGTCTCCGCGAATCGCTCCTTCCAACAGAAAAGCCCTGAAGAAAAGATCAAACTATGCAGGAGACAGGAAAGAAGAAGAACAGGTTTAAGGTCTCCAAGCGGTCTATACAACCAAGCGACCGTATCGAGGGGCCCAACATGCTCGACCTCGCCGAGGTTCTTCTCCTTCTCAGCATCGCCAATTGGCGAATCGGCGCCCTGGTTGCAGCGGTAGTTGGGGGGAGCTATGACGATGTCGTCACCAAAGACGTTACCAAGCTCCTCGAGAGACTTTCCCTTGGTCTCGACAAAGAGGAAGTAGGCGATGACAGCATTTCCGAGGCTGGGTGGAAGGAGGGACATGAGATGTCAGGAACGAAGTCGGGACGCAGAAGGATAGAGGCCAAATGGAAGAACGTGAACCGACTTAGTGGCTACAAAGACAGAGAAGTACTTCCAAGGTAGGTTTTCAAGTCCCAGTTTAGTGACCTGGGAGAGAAGGACATTGGTGGCCCCTGAACATGGCGCGCGGCGGGGGTCAGCGGGACTCCGCCAGGCGGAGGGCGCACGAGAGTCAGGGACACACAGTTAGAGCAGGTAGATACGGCAGTTCCCATGGAACGAAGGGGCATCGAGAAGACCTCGGACTGGTAGACCCAGGAGACAGGTCCGAAGGATGTGGCGAAGGCGCCTGAAAACCAGAAGATGGAAGCGATACCGGCGATGCCCATGCTCTCGTTCTTGTATCCACCAGTGAGTCTAGAGGCAATACCTGTTGAAGGTCTATGTTCGCCCTGGGGTCCAATGTGGTTGCAAGCTTATTTCATATACCCACTCGACTCTACCCGCTCATATAAGGTTAACCTAGTGGCGTAAAAAGTACTACAAAGGGAGGACAAGGGATGAAAACTACTAGATTATAGGTCTCCGTGAATCGCTCCTTCCAACAATACCGGCCTGCACAGCGAGAAAGATGGCCATGAGGACAGCTCCGTAGATGAGAGCAGGGCGGCGACCGAGGGAGTCGATCATCCAGGCTAGGCGTGGGAAGCAGTGAGTTAATCAACAAGCAATTCAAGCGCGAGACACATCGAAGGGGGATAAAATGGGACAAACTAATGAAAACAAACGTGCAAACGAGGCCCCAAGCACCGGAGATGCCGTTGATGAGGAAGGCCGTCTGGTCGGTGTAGCCGAGGTTCTTATAGATGGTCGACCCGAAGTAAGAGTTGACGTTGACACCGGTGAACTGGCAGCAGATCCGGACCATCATGCCGCAGAGAGTGCGATGAAGGGAAGACTTGGTGCGGAAGAGGTCCATGAAGTTCGATGAGACGTTGTCTTTCTCCCACTCTGTAGAACGTTGGCGGGGGTGTCAGTTCCAAGTAAGCTGACGAGAGCAAGCGAAGCTCTGACGTACCCATCTGGTTGACGATCTTCTCATACTCGTACTTGATGACAACTTGGTTGGCCTCCTTGCCGTGAAGGCGGTAGAGGGCCTGGAGGGCATCCTCGTGGCGACCCTGCTGGGCAAGCCAACGGGGCGAATAGGGGAGGACGAACATGCCGAGACCGAGGAGAATGGCGGGGGCGATCTGAACCGCTGGGATAAGGAACAAAAGAGACAAAATGAGCGACGCTCGCATTTCCAAGAGACTGGGTTAGTGTCGTACCAAGAGGGACACACTGTCCAGTGCCCTTTATGAATTGGCATCCGTAACCGACCCAGTTGGCAATGAAGAAGCCCTGAAGATCTATCGATGAGATGTCAACGAATAAGGCTCTCGAAAGGATTCTGGCGTCAGGAGAGCAGGGATTCACGAAAGCGATCATGAGCTGAGTCCATCCGGAGAGGAGACCACGGGCGTGAGGAGGCGAGATCTCAGCCTGAACAGGATGCGGACAATGGAAGGGAGGATCAGCCGATGTTCCGCCAGGACCATGAACGGCTTCTCCTCACCTGGTAGAGGGGAAAAATCATCGAAAGGCAGCCAATGGCGAGACCGGCAATGAACCGGCCGGCCATGAGCATTCCAATGTTGACGGCGGCTGCCTGGATGGCACATCCGACGGCGGCGACAAGGGAACCGATCTGAATTGTGCGCTTCCGTCCGAACTTGGTGGCAGTGTAACCGGCACCGGCAGCTCTAACTGGGAGGACCGAGAACGTTAGCCAGAGCTGATAGCGGGAGCAGCGTCCTGGAACTCACAGAAGCAGCCACCAGCGAGGAGGGAGACGACGGCTCCAATGGCATTCTGGGAACCGACCAGAGTGACTCAGCCACTTGACAGGAACAGACGCTTCGGTAAGGAATCAAGGCTGATTGCCTGAGGGTTCTTGAAGTCTGGCATGACCAAATGAAAGTGCATCAGTGCCTACTTACCCCCCTCCCGGACGGGAAAATGAGATCTGCTTACAGATGTGGAATTCATGGTAATCGTCCGAGATGACGGAGGAGATAATTCCAGAGTCGTCTGATCATAGGAGCGTAAGAGTTTCAGCTCTGGGACGACAGGAGGAACTCGGGCGCGTGACCGGAATACTCACAGCCGAATAGAAAAGATCCGATACCGCTGGAAAAGCAGGGAGAAACAACAGATCAGGGCCACGGCTCTACGACGAGGAGTAGACCAGTTTTGTGGATCCAAAAGACTAACGCGAAGACAGCGACGGCACTGAAGGGAGGAGAAAGGACGAGGAATCATATCAGAATGCTACGACAGTGCGGGGATGAGGGAAGGGGAGAGAAGAGAGGATGATGGATATGATGGATGGAAGAAACCAGGGACACGTTGTGGCGAGTATGGAAATGTGCGCGGCAGGTCCCAGCTTGTTCCATCTCCCTCAGTGGCACCTGCGCTGTCTGTCGGGCGGTGATCACGTCGTATCGTCATGTGACATTGGCATCAAGAGGACTGAGTCTAAGATAGCAAATTTAGGGATCGGGTATGTATCTGGGTGAGACAAGGTATCCGACGAGATGGCTGGATTTGGCCGAAGACGACCAAGGAGGCGGCGCACCATGCCCAGTTGTCCCTGACCGATTGACCTGGGCTTGCCGACAGCGGCCTCGCGCAGCCACGGCGGCCTCGCAGCCATGCCTTCGCCGGAGGAAAATGCTTCGACGCATGTATCAGCTCTTTGTCGTCGGTGTTTGTTGTGCAAGGGGGACTGGCTACTACTCGCTCCTAGTATTGATATTTTCATTCAAAGATTTTAGGGACGAAGGAGAACGAGGAAATGCGGTGAATGCGTATTACGTGAGATAATGTCCTCTCCCAACCTTGCTGAAAGACACCATGTTTTGTCGCAGGGAGGGAGGACGGGGTGTGGTCACTGAACCTGGCGGTCTAGACAACACAGAGAGACCCGGGTCGCGGCGAATTCTTTTAAAGGGAGGGAGGATTGATGCCTTGCCCCAACTCAGCGACACATCATCGTTGTGAACCCGCCCCCTCACTTTATCCCTACAATAGGCGACTGAATCAACGAGACGTGGGGCTGGCTGATGTTACACCAATGGCAAGCGATCGTGGGAGCCGGCAACGGGGGAAAGCTGAATGAGAACTAGAATATGGACGGAGGGAGATGAGATACGCCCGTACATTGCTGCGAAATTGAACCGGGGTGGCCGATAGACTTCCTGGAAGAGTGTCAGGGTCTAAAGAACTCGCCATTTCGGCTCGACCCCTGGACATATCCACGGTTGCGCAACATCTTCCTTGCTTTCTCAGCATCCCCTCTTCTTCGTTCCTTCTTTCGACGCAATGTTTAGCACTCCTTGGTTCAATATTCCTTCCTTTCTTCTCACTCGTCACTTGTCCCACACTTTTTGCTTTCTCGTCCATAGAACGCTCGGTTTACCGTAAACCTGTCTTCTGCACTCTATCATTTCGATCACACAAACCAGCCCAAGACCTCAAAGCAAGCCCGTGCCACCTCCACCACCTCAGTTCCACTCCTCCACCGACGCCCCTCTGCTCGCCTATCCCCCTCAGCTCCAACCCTTGGGCCAATCCCAATACGAAGTCGAGGTGGCGAGTCCGCAATATCTTGGTACCATTGTCATTATTTTGTTTAGAAAATTCCCTGCAGTTTAAGCTGCATGAAACTGCTCTCCTTCATATGATGCTACAATCGCGGACGAAGGCGAAGTCTACACAGGCCACTCTCGAAGGGTGAGCGTAGCGAGAGGATTCGGCGCCAGTATCCACCCTTGATCTCTCGGATCTCCAAACCCTTCGACGCTTTGGTCCTTTGTGGGACAATCGATATGCATGCATCTTTCTCTCTGGCCAGATCTGTCATGTTGCCCATGTCGCTCGCTCCCCAACACTTGTTGCGACTCGGGGAAGTGCGGTCTATGCAACTCAATTCGGCTTTAACCGACGACCCGCCACCTGCCGGCTTCTATCTGACTTTGCTTTCTCAACGCAGGTATGCCCCTCCCCCTTCTCCCCTCAGTTGCCCACGCCATCGACGCGCATCCTCTCTGCCCTGTCGACAACAAACCGAGCTCGGAATATTACCAGCTTGGCGAATATTAGAATCATCCACTCATGTGACTTCTACTCAGACTTCCGGGGGCCGATTGCAACTTGTGCCGCGGTGGAAAAGCCCCAGCCCTAGGTCCGAAGCTGTTGTCTCAGCGTTCGGCCTCCGTGGCTTCCTCGGACGCCTACGCGTCTGACAATGTTTTGCTCGGATGAAGCTAGTAATGTTCAGATCTTGTCGAGAGGAGTACATGTCACGTTCCTGGCGGTAGACCCGGGTTGGATTCGCCCAGTCCATTTTGATGCCTCCTCTCTGCGCGTACCCCTCCAAGTTCTCTTCATCGGTCCCTCCTTAGTCCGAGGACCGACAAAAGAGCAAGGGAGAACGAGGCGTTGATGAAAGTGTCGAGTTGTTCCGGGAAGTATAAAGCGTCGGTGAATTGGAGATCCGACGCTCGCCTCAAAAAGCAGGACGATCTACTCTCTAATGCATTCCAACGCTAACATCCCATTAGGTTTCTCGCTACTACTCCCCTCCCGTTCCTCCTCCTTGCATGATCTTCTCTCCCCTCCTCATCGTTGCCTATGCGACTTTCCTCTCCCAGTCGGCAGAGGCCGCTCGCAGTTCGTACCAGCCCCGGCGCAACATTGTTGAACGGCAGACAAACGCCGGCAACTCATCGTCCTCGGATTCCGGCTTCGTCGACCCCCACCGGGCACCCGATATCCCTGCCAACTTCATCTCGCCCATCGCCAATGGAGGTGTGGCCTGGATTGATGCCTTTGCTAAGGCTCAGGAGATTGTCGCGCAAATGACTATTCAGGAGAAGGTCAACGTGACCTCGGGGTTAGTATTCATTCACCGGATCGTACTCCGTTTCGATTGAAGGTCTTCATGGCTGACTGTGTTGGGCCTCCATTACCAGTGTCGATGGACCTTGTGTCGGAAACACTGGTAGCGCCTTTCGCCTCGGCATTCCCTGGTTCTGCCTTGAGGAGTGGGTCGCATTTTCAGGTATCGCCTTGCAATCTGCGAACAGCCTCTGACCCCATATTGTCCTACATTTGATGGCTTCCCTTCCCCAGCGGACGTGAGTGCACTTGTATCCATCTGATTTCCCCTCGTGGATACCACAGTCCACGAAAGGCGTCTGGCGAGGAGTAGCGGTCGAGTGTTTGTCGTCCAAATGCTTACTCTGCCCTTCCTTCTTTTTTCCGTCGTAATGTCCTCCCTCCGCCATTTTACAGCCCAGGGAGTCCGTCCTACCGACTTTGTCAGCCAGTTTTCTGCTGGAGTTGCTGTCGCTGCCACCTGGGATCACGACCATTTCTATCAGAGAGCCAAGGAGATGGGAGATGAGTTCCGAGGCAAGGGTGTCCACATCTTCCTCGGCCCCGTCACCGGCGGTCCGCTCGGCCGTAGCCCGCTTATGGGTCGCAACTGGGAGGGTGAGTCCTCGTTGGGTCCCACTTTCATTCCTTACTTGCTCAATCTGACATGTTTGATTCTAATCTCGATCCTCAGGCTTCTCCCCGGACAACTACCTTAACGGAGTCGCCTCCAAGCTCTCCGTCTACGGAGCACAGGACGCCGGTGTCGTCGCCACCTCCAAGCACTTCATCGCATACGAGCAGGAAACCTGGCGCACTCTAAACATCCCCTTTTTTGCGAACGAAACGAAGCGGTTCCAGCAGGTCGACTCTGTCGTCGACGACAAGACTGTGAGTGTCAGACACTGCAGAATGCTTCTGCTGCTCGGCTGGGTACTGACTCGAGATCTGATCATGGTCGGAAACAGCTTCACGAGCTCTACCTCACCTCCTTCGCCGAGGCCGTCCGCTCTGGAACGGGCTCTGTCATGTCGGCCTACCAGTCCTTCAACGGCATTCACTCGGCCGAGAACGACGTCCTCCTCAACAAGCATCTCAAGGGAGAACTCAACTTCCAGGGGCACGTAATGTCGGACTGGGGAGGAATGTGAGTCGTCTTTGCGAGCGAGCCAGGAGAGCCTGCTGAGAGATCAGACTTGACACTGACGACGCCCCGGCTTCTTCACCAGGTGGAACACCGAGCGGTCTGCCATGTACGGTAGCGACATGTCCATGCCCGGAGATGGATTCAACGGCATTTTAGGAAAGTACTTCAAGTGCGTGAAAATTCAATCCGAGCTTGAGAGACGGGACCCTTTGCTGACAACGGCGTTGATTTGGTGACTTTTGTAGCCAGGAGCTCCTCGATGCTTACGCCGCCGGCACCGTCACTGAGATGCGCCTCAACGACATGGTCGCTCGTATTCTCACTCCTTACTTCGCTCTCGGTCAGGACAAGGACTTCCCACCTGTCAAATTCAATGGAAACGAGCCGCTCGACCCCTCTAACCAACACGTCGACGTCCAGGGCAACCACAAGGATCTGATTCTCAGGATCGGCGAGGAGTCGGCCACGTGCGTCTCTCGAACAGTTCGCAAGCGATCCCGGGAATCGCGGAGCTGAATTGTTCTCCTTCTATCAAAGTCTTCTCAAGAACACTGACGGCAAGCGCGGTCTCCCCATCGGAGGACGTGACGAGGTTGTCTCCATTGGTGTATTCGGTCAGGACGCGGGCCCCAACCCTCAGGGCATCCGCGGTTGCGGCTCGATCGGAAACTGCGTCAACAACGCGAGCAATCCCGATGAGCGCCCGCACTGGAATGGTGCGTTCTTTTTCGTCCCTGGTCCCTGGCAGTCCTGATTGCTGAAATCCCTGGGCTGACATGACGGGCGTTTGCTATCTCTCATCAGGAACCGCCACTTCTGGCGGAGGCTCCGGCACCGCCTGGGCTCCCTACATCATCACTCCTCTCGACGGCATCACTGCCCGCGCCGCCAAGAACAACCAGCGGGTCGACTTCGCTCTCGAAGACGAGCCCATCAACCAGATGTAAGATTAATTAGCAGACTGACTCGTGAAGTGCTCGGCTGACTCGTGGCTCCTCTGCAGCAGCACCACCGCTGTCGCCACCTCTGTCGACAAGGCGATTGTCTTTGTGACCGCGCACCAGACTGAGGGCTTCGACCGCGTCGACCTCAAGCTCGAGCACAACGGAGATGACCTCATCAAGCTCGTCGCCTCGCAGAATTCGGACGTCACGGTCGTCATTCATTCGGGCCAGCAGGTTGACATGGAGGCCTGGGTCGAGCACCCGAACGTTACCTCCATCGTCTTCGCCTACTACCCAGGTCAGGAGAGCGGCAATGCTATTGCCTCTGTCCTTTTCGGCGACGTCTCACCCTCCGGCAAGCTTCCCTTCACCAACGCAAAGCTCCTGTCAGACTACCCGGGAGGAGCCGAGGGTATCATCACAGCCGATGTCTTTGAGCCCGTCGCCAACTTTACCGAGGGCGTCTTTGTCGACTACAAGGTGTGTGGAGGCCGGGCACTTTCTGATTGGAGTCTCATGGGCCTGACAGATACTCTCATTTCTCCTTGCTCCTGTGTAGTGGTTCGACGCCAAGAACATCGAGCCTCGCTTCCCCTTCGGGCACGGTCTTAGGTGTGTACAGCTGGACTCCCTCGCTTCTGGTCCCATCGTTGACGGCGTCACCTTACCCAGCTACTCGACCTTCGAGTACTCCGACATTACCATTGAGTCGACCCCGAAGCCGGACACGGACTTCATCCAGAAAACCAACGAGCCTTTCGACGGCCAGGGTGACCTCTACGATATCATCTACACCGCTGGCGTCACTGTTAAGAACACTGGATCCCGCGAGGCTGCTGAAGTTGCTCAGATGGTGAGGGGTCGAAGGAGGAAGAGGGAGGATGGAGGGAAGGGATCAGTTGACTGACCTGCTCAACCCACTTATTCATTCTTCCAGTACCTCACATTCCCCGATTCGGAATCCGACCAGCCCCCTCGCCTCCTCCGCGGCTTCTGTAAGGAGAAGTACGCCGCCGGCGAGTCCCAGACGCTCACCTTCCCCCTTCGAGCCAAGGACATGGCCGTGTGGTCCGTCGAGAAGCAGACCTGGTACATCCCCGCGGGAGAGTTCAAGTTCTCTATAGGCTCCTCATCGCGCAATCTCCCCCTTTCGACGACGCTCACAGTTGATTTTTAGTGTGTGCCCTCGTTCTCAGTCATCCCTAATCTACATTTTGGGTATTATTATTCTAACTTGATAGATCCGTTGGTGTGGATATACAAATCGGCTTTCTCTGTGTATGTGACTGCTTCCCTATTCTATCTGTCTCCAGTGGCCTGCCTGGATCTCGCGAACACTCCACCTCGGCTCTACTACGCCTGACCACTTGGGCGCCTGCACTCCGGCACTTTCGGCCTTTCATACACTCGACTGTTCTGCGCGGTTCGCCTTCCCAGCCTCTTCTTTACTTTCTCAGCATTCACTTCTTCTTCGTTCCTTCTTTCGCAACACCATCCCACGTTCGTTGCTTCATCATCCGTCCCTCTTTCTGATTCATCACCTGTCTCACTTTGTTTTTTCTCATCCTTTCCCCTCTTGTCCCATCATGCCACACCCTTTTGCCTTCTCATCTTAATCATTCCCTCATCCCGTCCCTTGTTTATAATCCCTCCGTCCATAAAACACTCGGTTCGTCGTAGACTTTTGTTCTACAGTCTGACTATGAGTTTGGGTCAGACAAACCTTCCCAAGACCTCGGAACGAGCATGTGCTACCTTAGACATTTCCCCCCACTCCTCGACTGACGCCCCTCTCCTCCCCTAGTGTCAGGATCTTACGGGTTCACCATATAGGCTCCGCGCTTATGTGGCTGCAGAATCTCGCGGACCCGCCACCTCGGCTCCTCGACTTTGTAGCATCGCCTTTAATTGCTCAGCTTCCATATTCTTAGCCTCTCTTCAGCCACACTGTCCCACACTCTTTGTTTCTTACCCTTGGCCCATAAGACGCTTAGTTCATCGTACCTTTTGTTCTGCACTCTGACTACCATTTGGATTCAGAGAACCTGCCCAAGACCCCCAAGCGAGCCTGTGTCACTATCAGCCCTTCAGTCTACGGTTCCATCTACGCCCCTCCTCCCACTCATCATCCTCCGCCTTGAACCTTGGGCCAATCCTAACACCTAGCCCCTTCAGCCCTCGGCCCTTGGGCCAATCTCAGCACTAACCTAGCATCTTTGGCGGGGTCTGACGGTCATATATGAACCAGTGTAATATGCGGAACCCAACCACATCTACATTCCAAGCACAACTCCCAACACGATAACAATGGCGGCGCCCGTGATGACGCTGACCATGAGTACTGGGAGCCGTGTCGAGGGAAACTTGTTAACGACGAGGTATTTTTGCACCGAAAAGTACCGTGACACCCCGTTAACCAGGATGAGAAAGCCGAGACTGCCAGCAAGAGAGACAGTCAGCGTCCATCTCGGGTAGATGAGAAGCGGAACGCACCCGACCAAGAGTCCACCCAGTGGCCTCGCAAACTTGCGATTCTCCCGAGCCTCGTTCATTGCCCGCAAAATGCTCTCGTACACGTTCTGAGGCGGCGAACGAGCGTCATCAGCCAAACGGATCTCGACGCGACGAGACGCGATGCCTTTGCCTGAACGGACCTGGATCGCGACGAGATCGGCTTGCAAGCCAGCCGCTGACGGCACGTCTGGCGGTGGCGAGGGTATAGGATCAACAGAGAGGGGTGAAGAGAGTGAGAAGAGCTGGGTGAGGGCTGCGGCGGCCAAGGTCAATGCGAGAATACCACAACGAGAACGAAGCTAGACAGCGACACCCACCGACGCCGACAGAGCAAAAGGCGAGACTTGTCCGAAGCCAGGCGAGGTATGTACGTTCGTTGGCAAGGTGGTCGCGTGCTGAAAAGGGCTATCAGCGACGACGATGGGAAGCGAGAGAGCGTCGAGCGAGGGAGGACGCGACACACCAACGGACCCCGTGTTCTCGAGCTCGAGCGCGACATTCTCGTTGTACCACTTGGCAAGCCGCTTAGGCTGCGATACTGGTGGAGGATTTGAGGAGGAAGAGTCGGCCATGGTCGTCGGAAGCAGGGGCGAACGTTCGGAGGAAGACGTGGCGAGGAGAGTCGTGGGGGCGAGGGCAGTGCTGGAGTCACGAGGGAGCAGCATGTGCGATCAGAGTAGAGGGCGGTGCCGTTGTGATGGTCACGGGCTGAAGCACGCACGCAACGCGGCCAGGAAGAGCGGAAGAGCAGAGTGTGTTGTGGATAACGGAGACAGTGGGCGAGTCCGTTCACGCGCGTGCTCTGACGTGCTTGCTGGCCGAGACGCCTCCTGACTCCTGCGCCCGTTTCATCTCGGGTCCGGGCAGGTAAACGCTGTGCTTGTGATCGCCATTCTCGCAATCATCTTGCCCAAGCTTCCGGCGGCGGGAGTGGTTGTCATGCGAGGACGGCTCTCCGAGAGAGGGCGCGAAGCTTCGCACTCCTTCCGAGCCAAACATGAAACGCGGATGACGACGCGGAGGTCCGGAGGACCTTTTATCTTTCAGAGGGGAGAGACGAGAACGAGATCCATCCGACAGCAACTATGTCTCTACCTATCGAACTCCACTATCAGATCGCCCTTCTCTCACTCGAGGACGCCAATAGCAGCAGCTCAAATATCCTCCCCCTCCTCCTTGTCCACCCAGTCTGGACGGCCTTCCTTCTCCCAAGAGTCTATGCCCGCCCACGCGTCACCGCTCGCACACTCGCATCCTTCATCGCCGCCCTCGCTCACCGACCAGACCGGCTCAGAATTCCGCAAGCCCTCGTCTGGACCGGGCCTGTCGGCGGTGTCAGCGGGCTCCTCGCGAGTCTCCTGGACACGCTCAGCGAGCAGCTGGAGACCATCGAGATGCGCAGGGTGGCCGTCGAGGGTCTCGAGGGCGCGACATCGCTCTGGGCCGTGCTGGCCGCAATGAACCCCGTCCGGGCCGATATCGAGGTCATCGTCCTAGAGGCGGTGAAGGGGAGAAACGAGGAGGCTGCGGTGGACCACCATATCCCAGGTAAGCCCTCGCCAGAGTCCCCCCTTCCCCCCCCCCCCCCCCCCCTCCTCCGCAGTCACTGACATCGACGAACAGCCGTCCACCGACCGACGCATGAGGCCGAGTCCATAAAGCCTGTTGGCTGCAGCGGAGATTTGTGGCGGGCCGTGTCCCTTGCCGTCGCCGACTGGACTCGCTGGCACGAAGGCGCGCTCGAGCTCGTCGGCCAGGGCGTCGTGTCGGCGGCTTGAGGGTTCGTCAGACACGGCCGCCCTTCCCGGTCGACCATTGAATTTCCTCGCCGAACCGGCCCTGGCAGTCGGCCTCATCCTGTGTCGAGGAGAGCGGCGGAGTTCAGCATGGCTAGGACAGTGCAGGCGCAATCGAGATAGAACACACCTCATAGATCTTTTCTTTCCTCTTCTTGTCCAATGATTCGCCCTTCGTCCGGTTCACGCCCGGATAGGCCCCGGTCTAGATGGGAGCTAGAGTCAACGACACTTTACGGCAGAGAAGATAAAGCGACGCACTGCTGAAAGGATCTCCTCATGCGCGGCCGCGTCTCTGATCTTGCTTGCAACAAACTCATCAAGCGTCGGAAAGACGGCGGGCGAAAAGAGGCCCCGGATCCATTGCTCGGCCTCCTCGAGCAGGCCACCATCTCTGTGCGAAAATTTAGCCATTTAGAGCCTTAGCAAAAATCAACAACCGCACTCACTGGCGCTCAGCAAATACGGCGGCGATGCGTGCCTCGAACGCATCCGCAAGAACGTTCTGACTGAGGTTGATGCCACCGGCAAGAGCCTCAGTGCCGAGAATGAGTTCGTCGTGGAGGCAATAGTGGCGCGCAAAATAGGAGAGGGTGATGTTGGAGACGAGGATGCCGCGAGTCATCTGTGAGGCAGAGGTCAGCGTCAAGGGGGGGACTTCGAAATCGAGCGAGAAAGCTTACAGAGCAGGTCCCTGTCACCATCTCAGGGTACCGGTCTAGGAGATCCTGAGTGACACGCGCAAAGACAATCGAGTCGCCCTCGAGTTCCATGCGCTTGAAGCTCATGAGCTCGTTGAGGAGATAGTCCGGGTAAAGGTCCGGATTGTCGAGGAAGAATGACTTGTGCGTCAGGCTCACCCGCCGGTTCTCCTCATCGACGACCGAGGGCATTGGGGGAAGTGCAGCGAGGTTCATTCGGACGAGGGGTGCCTAAAGCGGAGGATCAGTAGTTCTCTTCAAATTGAGACGCAGGGACGACAACGAACCTCCCATTTAGGCAAGTGCGTTCGCAGCTGGGTAGGCGCCCGACTGGGCCGAGAGGACGACCGCCCGTTCGAGGCGTATGGCCGGGGAGGCGAGGGAGCCTTCGTCGGGACGTGGACTCGACCTCGCGACGAGGACCGATCCGAGACCTGGTCGGCACTCGTCCTGCGTTTATCGCCCTGTCGACCTCGAGGCGAAGAGGGAGAGCGCTGGCGTGAAGGCCAGCGCCCGGATATCGGGGAAGCGCGAGACGAAGAGGGAGAAGACACTTCTTGTCCATAGCAGTCTCTCAACGATGGGCCTGCGAAGAGGGGGAGGACGTCAGATCGGACTGTCCCGGGAGATGAAGCCGGGCTCGCTCACCTCGCGGCAGCCAGTTATCCGCCGTGCTCCGGGCTTGCCCAGATCCTCTTCCTGAGCCCCCAGGTCTCTGCTCATGCCAGGAAGACCGGTGCTCTGACGTGTTTGGCCTCTGCCATGAGTCCTCGCTCCGATGGAAGGACGAAGAGGAGAAAGAGCGTTGCTGATGGGAGGAGGAGCTGGCAGCAAATTCTGGCTGGGCATCGGAGTACATGGGCATGATGACTCTTTGTAAGAAAAGGGAAACAAAATCGGTCAGTGCAATGTATAGACAACGCTCGCCACCCGCAGTCTCGCTTCGGCGGTACTCGACACGTGCCTCCCGTCCACGGGCAGCTCGCAGTCAACTGAGTCTCGTCTGTCCGACAAGAGCAAGAGACTCGGCCGAGGCAGGGCCTTCCAGCACAGATGTAGGTCTCGCTTGCGGCTCGCAGACGCGGTCTCTAGCGCTAGCCCTCGCACTCGCTCGCGCGACTCCCGAGGGCAGATGGAGGCGGTAAGAGATCTGGAACACTGAGTGAATAGACCAGCCCAGGAAGTTCCGCACTGAGAAACAAAAGACCAGCCAGGCCGACTGACCGACAACAGTAGACGCAGACAAGTAGATTCGGCCGCCGTCGGAAGTGCGCGACGGAAGGCAAGAAGGCAAGCGCACGATGGGTAGGCGGCGACGGAAATGCAGAGAAGAAAAGAGAGGTCCCGCCGAGATGATCCCTGTGCAAGTTCAGAGAGTGCCTCTGGGGGTCTTTTGTGGTGGTTGAGAGGAGAGAGTCGCTCGCGGAACTGAAGCGCGCGTCTTCGGTTGCTCTCCTTGGCGGTCGCGCGCGGACCACCTCTCCGAACGTTGACAGGTCCTGACGCGTTGATCCCACCGTCTTTGCCTCGCCCACCACCATCTCGACCAGCTCTCAGATCACAGCCATGTCTTCCTTTCTCGGTCGTACGTCCGCGCTTCCCTCTCGTACGCGTCAGCCGACCTGCGCGCGCTGACTGGTCTCCTTGTCCAGTCCTCCCCTCGACGTCAGCCGGCTACCTCCCGGTCTGGATGCTCTTCGTCTCCACTGTCGCCGTCTTCAACACGGTCCAGAACTACCTTACCCCAACGCTTACCAAGCAGGTCTACGCCGGCGCCCCAGCCCAGGGTGCGCACGTCCTTCCGTGGACGCGTCTCTCTCTTAGCCCACGCTTGCTCCCAAGTCGTCACAGACTCATCCACCCTGTCGCTTCGCAGTCACCCCGCTCAGCAACCGCACCTTCGGCGTCTGGACGTTCACCTCGGCCCTCATCCGGCTATACGCGGCCTACAACATCACCTCACCGCCGTGTGTTCGGTTTTGACGCGTACCTGCTCCTACCTTGATTCTGATTTCCCTCTTCCAGGCTGTACAACCTCGCACTCGCCTCGTACTTCATCGCTTTCGCCCACTTCAACTCGGAGCTCCTCATTTACAAGACATGCGTCTTCGGCAAGGGCTGGGCTGGACCAGCCGTCGTCTCCAGTGAAGGCTCCTTTGTCTCAACGCTCGAAATCCAGGATTCACTGACGCTTGCTGCCGATAGCCATCTCCATTACTTGGATGCTGATGCAGCGCAATTGGTATCTCTCGGGCATCTAGAGCGCGACAGAAGGAGGACGAGGGGAACGAGTGACAAGAGCTGGTCCGTAGCGTTCAAAAGAATCACATGGGCTTCAGAGTCGCGACTTAGAATCAGAGTGAGGCTGTCCTTGGCTTTGAGAATCTGTGCAAAGAGTGACACAGCCGGAGGTATCATCTCGCCACCCTCCCATCTCTCGCTATCGTCCTGGTGAGAAGTCAACCCGCGGTACTTCAACTCGTTATTTATCCCGACCCCAGCTTAGCACACCCCGGCTCTCCTCCCTGAGATCGACGACCTCGATACCCTGACCCTCGCGCACTGAAAAAAGACAACGGAAGCGCTCGTCAGCCAAGCACTCACTCGTAAGAGGGACAGCCCACCACGCACTCCGCACATGCCCGAACCCACGATCGCGATCACCGAAGCTGCCCGTGTAGATGCCGCCCTTGGGCTCCGGGTGCGGATGGAACGTCGCTGTTTGGTTGCACGACATGATGAGCTGGAGGCCTGGTGGGTCCGTGAGGCGGAAGATGCCGAGGCTGGTGGGCGAGAGAGCGACGAGCTTAGTGCGTAGCGGCGAAGGACAGATCGAGAAAATAAAACCCACTCGGGTGTCGCTTGGGGCGCGCAGACGACGGCGATGGCTTCGGCGAGCATGCATTGGTAGCCCGAGTGGGTGTGCAACTGGAACGAGGCCACATCAGGAGCTCGCTCACGAGCTGCCAAAGGAAGGAGCGACTCACGTCGAGCGAAGACATGAAGCAAGTTTGTGTTGGGTGCGTGTGGATCTGGCAAAGCAAATATCATCAGCTAGGTACAAAGGTGTGGACTGCGAGAACGACAAACCCATCCGAGCGTGAGCAGGTCCCGCTTGTCCTGGAACTCAAACACCTTTTCCTCCTCAAGAGTTCTGAGGTGAAGGGTCAGATTAGTCCAGCCACACACAGGAACGAACGCAGACCCACTCACGTGCACGTGTCGCCCGTGCCTTTCTGAACTGGGATGAGCAGCGTCCGGACGGTGAACGTCCCGCTGTCGAGGGTTCCAAGGAGCAAGCCACATGTCTCGATCTTCTTCTTAGTGTTTTTTCTCGCCGCCGCGAGAAACTGCATCACGAGCGACGGCGGGAGGTTGAGCGTCCGCAAGGGAGGGGGGCCCGTCGGCTCAGCAGCGGGCGAGGACGAGCGTGAGTGCCTCGAGGGAGAGGAGGAAATGGATGTCGCCGGAGGGGCGAGGAGGTTGGAAGTCTGAAAGTGGGAGTAATAAGAAGGTCCGGCAGGAGGAGGTGGCGGTGGGGGAGGAGTCGGGCCATGCGAGCTGTAGGACGAGGCCGGCGAGGGGTACACCGAATGAGAGTGTTGCTGGGATGGCGGCAGCGAGATGGGCCGCTGGCTGGAGTAGGAGGAGCGCTCAGGTAGGGAGGGGTATTTGATCTGATGGGAAGCTCGCTGGGGATGGCTCTGGGGCGCTGGATGCTGCGAGGAATGGGACGAGGAGCTCGGCGAGTACGGTGTAGCGATCAAATGACGGTGCAAGTCCTGATGCGTCGCTCTTGGTTGATGATGCTGCTGCTGGTACGGCTGACCGTACGAGACGCTCGAACTCGAGCGATGAGATGACTCCGGTGGATACGACACCATCGTGGCCTCCTCAGCTCGACGTCGGCGGGCCTTCTCCTTCGCGACCTCGGCCTCGTCCGACCAGTCGGGGTGTTTCGCGCGCCATGACTCGTATCGGTCGTTGACGGTCGACTTCATGTTGGCGAGCGTCGTGAGAGCAACGCTGCCTTTCTGGAGCAGCAGGAGAAGATCAGGTCAGAGAGGACGACAACAACGGGAGAAATGGCCGCCCACGGTCGCAACAAGGGTGGATAGAGAGGAGGGCCGTGCGGTGTGACAAGGGGGAGAGGAAGAGGCGGTGCACGACTGACGGAGCGTATGGCTGCTTTCTCCTCGTGGGTAAGTGATCGGTACTGAGGGTGTGAGGGGGCAAGATCTAGAAGGATTCTGGAGGGACAGGGAGCAGGAATGAGCAGAGGTCGTGCTAGGAGGACCCTCGCAAGCGGATGGACACGACGACGCTCGGCAGCCAAGCAGGACTCACTTAGCGACCTTTACCCAAGACATACTGGAGAGAGAGGGAGTAACGGAGTGAGGACCTTGATAGAGAAACCAGAGACGGGGCGCGCCCTTACAACTCGCGCTCGTGAGCTTCGACATCCTCCGGGACCGTCGATCCGCTGCGCCCGTGCTGATAGCTGGCGGCCTCCTTAATGAGCAGGTCTGTCATCATATATGTGTCAGCTCGACATATACGTACGCCTCGGACAACGAGCGAACGTACCTGTCGAGCGGAGCCAGGACCGGAGGGAGTAGCTCGTGCTGAAGTGCACGCTAGCCTCAGCCGCGGTCGCGAGCTCGGCGATGGAGTGCGGTCGAAGAAGGTACATGCCGAGACTGCGAGTCTCGACGCGGGAGAGGTAGGGAGGATGTGCGTCGGGATGATGCAGGAGCTGGTGGTCGTCCGGGGGCAAGAGAGAGGTCTCGGACGCCGACGCTCTTGGAGCGACGGACCTCGCCGACCACGCCGTGCGTAGTGCGACCTCCGAGGGCAGAATTATGGTTGTGATCAGCTGTAAAAGTGAAGATGGTCTGCGATCTGCATAGCAAGACTCGGCTCTTAAGGGAGACAGCGAAAGGCGGCCTGCTCCGTAACTCACCCTCGCTTGGACCATCTTCTCCCTCCTAGCTGTCTCTAGCTTCTGAAGAACCGGTCTCCTTCTCCCCGACCTCCACCACGCATTCAAGTTCCCTTGGCCATGTCGTGTTCCAACCCTACCACAGACGGCGTCGATGCTCCGGCTGAAAAGATGGAGCGTTAGTCCTCCTGGGCCCTCACTCGTTCTCCGACTTCCACCTCCAGCTTTTCTGACCCGACGCGCTCTACAGGCAAGCCCAAGCTGGACTCGACGATTTGCGCCCGGTGCAAGGACAGAAAAGGCGTCCTCGCCATCCGACACCTCTCCTACTGCCGGTGAGTCTGTCGCACGGAGGAAACTCTTCCGATCGAAGAGCGCGTGGCAGACCCACTCCCGACGCGTCGGCGCTGATCCAACTCCTTTCTCCTCAACTGTTAGCGAGTGCCTCATGCCCATGCTCGTCTCCAAGTTCGTCAAGGGGCTCGTCCCTCACCTTCCGCAGATCTCGACGCGTCTCCCCACCGCGACGCCGCCGCCGATCCTGCTCGCCTGTTCCGGTGGGGGGGCCTCGCTCGCCATGATCGAGATGTTCCATGAGAGCTATTGCCATGAGGGCATCCGAGGCCGCGGTCGCTGGGGCCGCATCGTTGTCGGCTGGGTCGACTTTGGTCGTGAGGGCGACGCCGAGGTCGGACGCATGCTCGAGGGTGTCACGCAGAAACGATACGGCTTCGATTTTTGGCGCGTCAGTGTCGAGGAGGCCTTTGAGGATGGCCAGCTCGTCGAGGCTGGTGGCAAGGCGCTAGGTATCGAGGTTGCTCCCGGAAGAGGTGAGCAAGAAGGCGTTCAGTGGGCGCTGGACGACCCCGGCTGATACGTTCGCGCCGTTTGCCATTCGCAGTCCTCACCGCATCAATCGTTCCAAAGGCCTCAACGTCTACCATGCCCTCCGCCTACCGGACGCTCCTCTCCTCTCTCCCGACGCCGTCGCACCCTTCCATCCAGCTCACCATCCTCACATCACTCCTCGCCCGGATGGCGCGCTCTCTTGCCCTCCCCAACACGTCGACCCTCGTCTTTAAGGCCCTCACGTCAACGCGCGCAGCCTCGCTCGTCATCGCGCACACGGCCCTCGGTGGGGGCTTCGCGCTTCCGTTGTTGACGTCGACGGTGCGAGAGTATGAGGGCGTTAAAGAGGTCCGCCTCATGGGCGGCATGGGTGGGAAGGAACTCGCTTGGTTCGTCCGCGAGCGGGGGCTTAAGGCTAGGAACTTGAGCGACTTCGAGGGCAAGGGTGCGAGGGGTAGCGTCGAGGGTCTCACGCAGGGTGGGTCGTGACGTGTGAAAGAAGCCATACTGCTCTGATACTAACAGGTCGCTACTTTTCCAGAATTCGTCCAGACACTCGACAGCACCCACCCGTCGACTGTCAACACCATCGCCCGAACAGCCTCCAAGCTCGTCTTTTCCCCCGCGGCTTCCTCAAGCCCCTCCGATGCTGCAGCCGCCTTCTCTTCGCACCCGACCTGTCCGCTCTGCGAGCTTCCTGCGGACCCCTCGCCCAAGGAGTGGCTCGCTCAGACGTCAATCACCTCCCTCCCCTCTATATCGTTGTCATCCTCCGCCACGACTCCCTCCGCCTCCGACGTTGCTTCTCAACTGCCCGTGACCCCGTCCCTGCCAGCTCCCCCACCACTCGAATCGGCCCTCTGCTACGCCTGCCTTGCCACACTCGTTTCCCCTGCGGGAGCTGCAGGTGGCAACGCTGTCCCTCTCGCCGAGGGCGCCGCCCGGCTCCCCTCGTGGGTTCTGCCCAATCTCAAGCGCGAGGTAGTGAGGAGGCGGCCATTACCAAGAGAGGATGTTGCTGCAGCTCTCAAGGAAGAAGGGTGGCTGCTGAATGACGAGGACGACGATTGATGGCTTTGCGCGCACAGAACAATCATAACAATCGTGAAAGAAAGGACTACTTGCCTCCGAGACCCCACTCGGCCTTTTCGTGCCGGATGTTGCCCTCCTTCTGGAGCTCAGTATCGCCGGTGACCATACCCATGGCCCTATGAGGAGACTTCAGTGAGTGTCAACAATGGAACACGTCTATCTTGACTTACGATTGGGCTTTGCCCTTAAGCGACTCGAGGTCCATCTGCGGGAGCGTTCCCTCAGCAGCATGCTTCTTGAGGTCCGCCTCCTGAGCCCTCATGTTGCCCTCCGTTTGAGTGTCCTGATCGCCCGTGAGCATACCAACAGCTGATTGGACCTTGCCGGTGACCTTGTCGACGGCCGCCTCGCCCTTGGCGTACGCTCGGGCGGTTTCGACCTCGTGCGTGCCCGCATCTTTGAGGGACTCGCCGGCCTCGATATAGGGCTTGGATCCGGCGAGAACGCCAATGGTCTGGGGGCACGAGACCGAGGGGGACGTCAGGACCGGAGGGAAGCGAAGGGAGGGGGCAACGGCGATGGGCGAGACGATGACAGACCTCCTCCGCGTGGCCGAGAAGGCTGTTGACTTGGCCGCGAATAACGGAGGCCTGTGCGGGATCGGACGGGGTGCTCATTGTTGGTTGAGAGGATGAGAGAGAGGAATGATGGGATGATGGGGTTGGAGGTCGAACTGCCCAGTTGGTCAAAGGGCCTAGAGCCAGAGGGGATATGCGACAAGTTCGACGCGACGTCACTGGTTACGTTGAGAGAACGGATGACTCGTAGACATCTTTCTACAACTCGGCTTAAGGGAGCCAGAGTACATCTGAAGCTGGCCCTGGTGGTAGCATTTCCCAGCCGGAGCGAAGAACCGTCAGCAAGGCCGGACGCGCGCGGCAGCGAGCCGTGGAATCCGTGCGTGCTTCCTCGTGACGGTTCGTCGCTTGCGTCCGTCGTCCGTCGTCTTTCTTCCGACACCGCCCACCATACATCGCCCGCCGTCATGTCCAGGGAGCAAGTATTTCGCTCAGGCTGTCCATCAGGCCCCCGTCATGCGTACCACTCTGGCAGCAGTACCTCCATTTCCAGCAGCGTCATCGGAGGTCCTCCGGCTGTACCACCTGCACCTCCACATGCACCCTCGACGATGCGGGCATGGTTTCCGCAGCTGTCCCCAAACCAGCACCTATACTGTCATAGTGGACTTGTGTATGGCCAGTTGCCAACAGTCCCTGCCGGACCGAGTTTCTACCAGGCTCCCCCGCGACACGACACGCCCTCCTCGTATTACACGGCGGCGGCTTCCGGCCCATCCACCTCGGCGGCTCCCTGCCGTCCGAGCCCGAAGCGGCGTCGCTCTCCCCCTCGGTTCCCCTCAAGCTTTGGGAGTGGAGAACCGGCACGCTCGAGATCGCCTCCCATACGGCATTTGATGCACAAGCGCTTCGACATCAACGATAGCGAGGTGGTAGGTCCGTCGACGTTGTCATTGTCAATCTCGAGATCGCCTTTACCAGATTTCTCTTCAAATCTCGACTCTCGGAGACGCCAGTCACGCCGGGAAGTTGAAAGAGGGGATGATAGGAGATGCAAGAGTCGTCGGTCGGACTCACCGCCGTCATCGTCTTCAGGCCCGCCACCCCCTGTCCCATTCCCTCCACTCCCTTCGTCTGCTCAAGCTACAGCCGCTCCTCTCCTTTCTGATCCACCGGGGGAGCTGCCTTCCGGATCAACTGCCTTGGAAAAGCCGTATCACGCGACCGAGACGTCATCAAGCCAATCTCGGTCTCCGGCACCTTCAACCACGTCGTCGTCTGCGACCGTCTCTGGCTCCGAATCCACCCTCGATCAAGCAGACGGGAAGTTTGAGCCTCTCATTTCCATTGCGACCACCTCCAAGCAGCCAATTAGCTTGCTCGATACAAGCGGCAAGCCTCTTCTGCCTCGCTGTCAGTCCCCAGGCTGTCTCCAATACCCCCCACCCCCCCCCCCCCCCCACCCCCTCCTTGTTCCTCTGCGTCAGCTGACAACTCTGTCTATGTACCATCTCAGGGGAGGCGCCCCTTGTCTCCATGGATCTCTCCGCCTGCCCGCCAATCCCCCTCGTGACGGATGAGGCGCTTCTCCGGGTTTCGCGTACCCACAAGTCGGCGCTCCTCGAGGACCCAGCCCAGTTTGGCGTCGGACCAGGCGAGGCGCTCAAGAATGAGCTCCTGAGTTACAAGCGGATGGAGCTTGAGGGCGATTCGATACTCTTTAATCAGGTGACGATCAATCTCTTGAGGAAGTACAAGACGCTCGTCACGGGCAGCGCGACAGTCAGTCCCTCGCTCTCTCGCCCTCTTGTCTGGGGTTGACCTGTCTCTCTCCCTCTTAGGCCATTAGAGGCACTCTTTGCGGCAATGTCACCCGTTGGTCCCTCACTCTCCTCCTCGCCTTTCAGCCACTCCACGCTGACCGCTCTGCTTCAGTCGCCCACTTCGGTCGACACTACCGGCTCGGCGAGGAGCTCATCCTGGGGCCTGAAGCCCGAGTCCTTGGCCTCCATCTGACGCCTAACACACTCGCCGACGCCTTTCAAGCGCGCGTCGCCGCCGTTTTCCGCGACTTTCGGTTCATTATTCGCCCTTCCCTTTCTCCTCAGTCCCCTCATTCGCTCATACACGACGTTGCTTATTCGTTCCAGACGGACGGGCCGCCTCGCTGAAGCCGAACGATGGCTCGAGGACCTCTTCTCCCCGCAGGTCTTCCCCTCGCTCGTCGCGTACGTCGAGATCAAGCGGAAAGAGGCGATCGCCCACGAGTTCCGGGCGACCCATGGCAAAGGTGTCGATAAGAACAAGAAGAGAGAGAAGATCTATGAGGTGAGTTTGGCGAGTGAGCTCGACTTGGGCGGAGTGGCAGCTGATGGTGTTTGTTGATGCAGGACGAGGCAGATACGCAGGGCAGGTTCGGTGAGGCGATCCAGTGGCGCACAAGACCGCCGAGGAGGGACAGTTGAGAGAAAGGGCAGACTAGGGCTCAAGGGACGATATTGGTGCAATGACCCATCATCCATTACCACCACTTCAAGTACCGTGTCCATCCGCTCTTCTTTTTGCCCTCCTCACGACTCTCCTCAGCGACCCCCTCCGTGTTCTTCGCCAGCGCCGACGTAACCTCGTACGAGTCAAACGACTCCCTCGCGCCCCTCGCTTGCGCAACCTCAGCTGCGCCCTTGCTCATCCGACCGACGACCTGCCCTGACGCATCCCGGACTTCCACGTAGCTTGCAGGCTGTTTCGCCGTGCTTGGCGGCGGAGTTTTGTCCAGCCCCGGCTGTTTGCCTCCAAGTAGGGCAGAAATCTCCTCCGGTAGAGACTGCTTCTGCTTCCCAGCGTCAACAGTCTCGCGCGAGGTGAGGGACGCAGCGGGCGTGGGAGCGAGGATGACCTCCCCTGTCTCCGGGTCGACGCGGCGGGCCATGTTGGCGATGTTGCGCTCGGGGAAGCGCTCGGAGAGAAGGCGGAGAAGCTCGAGCTCGCGATTCCGGCGGTAGTTGCAGTAAACACTGGGGAAGGGTTCAGCGACAGTTGAGGGACGAGAGAGATGGTGAAGAGACTGACTTGGAGGCACCGCCGATGAGGCCGAACGAGTAAACGAAGTAGGTGACGGCGGAGAAGGCTAGCCGGGGACCTGAAATCGGCAGGGTTAGCGGGTTGAAGTGGCCAATATGGAGAGAAAGCGTGATGATGAAACAGAATGGTAGAAAGAATCAGAGAGAAGATTAGATTATGAAACGGAACGACTTCGTCATTCGCGTCCCAACGCCTACTTCCATCCTTCGAGGCAAGCACGGCGCGACAGGGAAGTCGCGCGACGGCCCACCACGAGGAGGACGTACAGCGTGGACATGTAAGAAGCTAGCCGATTGGTAACATCATGTGGAGGTTGACAAAGAGGTGGAATCGAGACGAGATGCTGACGAGTAGACCGAGAAAATCAGGCGGCTGACCTGTAGACGAGCGGATGGATTGTCAGAATCAGGCTCGTTCAGCAGAACGGAGACGTTGAGACAATCCTATATTCATCTCTTTTGCTCGAGAGGAGCAAGGTCGTGGACCGCTGCACCCAACCACCTCGATCTGTCTGATCGAGAGCGCGCGAAAGACAGGTCGACCGTCGTCCACCCGGACTTCCCTACACTCGGACTCTCCACATGCGTTCTACCTGGCCACTCAGTCTCGACGCACCTTTACGCTTTCCAGTAATGAGGCGAAGGGCAGCGACCCCGACACCGCCAGCGACACCATAGAGAATTGAGGTCCGCATACACGGGATGCCGGCGAGCTTTGCTGGCGTGAACTCCTCGAGTCGAGTCATCTGGAAGCAGGTCAATGACCTTGCCTTCTTTAAAAACACAAAGTTAGTGACTGACCTTGATCGCCTCCCAGAGGTTGGCGGTTGTAGGTGGTGCCGGGCGCGCGGGGATGGTCGTCTTGTTTGGGTCGTTCTGGGCCGGGTAGAAGTTGTCGCCATAAGAGGTCGCGTTAGCCGGATCGTAAGGGGCATCTGGGATGGACCCGACGGCCATGGCGGGCTTGTGAACTAAGGGGGTGGGTGGTTGGTGGAGGTTGCGAGGGAGAAAGGAGAGACGGCGCAACAGGCCGTCGTCGTCTTCCATCCACGTGAACGAGTCGAGGGTCCCCCAGCAACCACCACCTTTACCCCCATCTCAACCAGACATGTCTGCACCCTCCAACAACGCCCCCTCCACGGACCCGGCCAAAAGCGCCACTGCCGCCGCCCCGGCCGAGGATGAGTCCAAGAAGGAGGTCCCCCAGCTCGGCTCGCTCGAGGAGGACGATGAGTTTGAGGAGTTCGCCGAGCAGGGTCAGTTTCTCTCCCTCGCTGTTATCTAGAGCATAGGTTGCCCTAGAGCTGCGATGTACAGCCTGGTGATGCAAAGGGTGTCAATGGAGACGGCAGTGGAACCATCGGGAAGGTCGTCATCAGCGTCGTGGAGGCCGCCCTCGTCGACGCGTGTGGTCGTCATCTTCCCTACTTCTCCTCCAGAGTTTCCGATACCTATGGCCGCCTACCTCTGTTGCTCGCTTTCTTGGACCCTGCTCTGACGCTCCCCCACGCCCAATTCCAGACTGGGATCCGTCCGAGTCGTCAGTCGCCCACCTCACCTCCACCGCGCCCGGCGCCTCGTCCGACACTGCCCCGACAACGACGTCGAACCTCTGGGAAGACAACTGGGATGATGACGATGTCGAGGAGGAGTTCAGCAAGCAGCTCAGGTGAGCGGAGAGATGACACGCGTTGGACGGCCAGTTAGCCACTCAGTCTGCTGACGACGCGTCTTGTCGCCAACTTAGGGCTGAGCTCGAGAAGCAGTCCTCGACCATGTCGACCTAAGAAGGCAGCACGGCGAAGGAGAGGAGAAAGGCAGGACAACATACAGCATGATTCTTTGTGACTCCTAAGCCCGTCTCGACGTGCGATGTGACGGGACGCGCGCGCGCGCACGAGTGGAAGGAACCCCATATGCTTGTTCACTCAGCATGGAGACGCCTGAACAGAATGGGCTGTGAGCGTAGGCGACACTCATCGACAGAGACTCTCATAGCGAGAGTCAGGGAGTCGTTCACGTCGGCCATGGCGTAGACGGATGCGCGTGCCTGGGTCCAAACTCTCATCGTCAGGATATGTTGCTTGGACTGTATGACCTTGCGAAAGGACTCCAGAAACGTGATGCAATCAGGATGCCACCATGTTGCATGGGGGACTGCGCTCCGCTGCCAAACGCGTTGGCGCTTGCAGCCGGCCTTGACAGCTCACTGTTCTCACACGAGTACCCTCCCGCCGACCACCACCCAGCTTCCCTCTCTAAGTGTCCAGCCATGTCTCCAGACTCAGAAGATGACCTCGACGCCATCGATGTCCAGCTGGGCCATCACCAGCCGCCGCCCCTCTTGTCACACTCTCAGGCGATTGAGACGTCATTGACCGCTCGCTTGCTGCACCATCCCCAGCCGATTCAAGGCTGGAATACCTCGGCGCCTCCTTCTCCATCATCATCGTTCTTCTTCCCCGTAAGTAGGCAACTCACCTCCGACCCGACCCAGATCGCCCTCCCTCCCTCGCCCTTGCCCCCAACGCCATCGGAAGGAGAGAGCGATCAGCAGCGACGGCTAGCGCCGGCGGGCGCTGCCTACCTCTTTGGCTCGAACCATGAGGATATCGCTAGCCCTTCTCGTGTCCTGCATCCAACGCTCGTCCGTCTCCCCTCAAGCATGCCTGGCTCGTGTCCCAGTTCTCGCCCGGGCACGCCCTCCTCGATCGCCAGCGCCAGCAAGGACGAACGGCAGTGCCGGATCTGCTTCGGCGACGGCACGGATGAGGCCGAGTTGGGCCGGCTCATCTCGCCTTGCGTCTGTCGGGGTTCGATGCGGGTGAGTAATCTCGCGCACAGCCTCTCGGACATGGTGCTGATATATTGAAGGGGTCTGTCAGCATGTTCATGGTGAGTCGGGTGGAGCACGAAGGGTGACGCTAGTTGGGCCGGGCGCCGGTTACCCTTGTGGCTGACGTGGGATGATTGTCGCTACTACGACGTTCAGTCAAATGTCTCGCCCACTGGAGGAAGAGTTCGAGCAACAAAGTGAGCTTTCCCGCTTGCCATTTCTCGCAGGACCAGTGCTGACGGCCTTCGCAGAAAGCCTTCTGGTCAGCACCTTCTCCTGCGATGACCTTCAGGTTTGCAATCCAGCTTACTGTCCTCGACGAGGTGATGGCGTCAGGGCTTGCCCTCAGTGCTCCTTCAAGTATCACTTTGCCCGCACGCGCGCGTCAGGCCTTGCCCTGAATCCATGTGAGTGCTGCGTGCTCGCCGTAAGTCAACTTAACCGCTAACCCTCGCTCAGACGCGATACTCTTCACGACGATCCTCCTGTTTTTTGCCATCACTCTCCTCTCGGGACACTTGCTCGCCCTCTTTCTCTCCATCTATGTCACCCCACCCGAGCTGCTGGCGTCCTCGCCTTTCGCGACGGCGTTCGACCGTGAGCCCCACTCGATCGGTGAGATCCTTCTCGAGGACCCGGCCAGCTCGCAGACGGCGCGCGTTTTTGTGCCCTCAAGCACGGTCTTCGAGGTGATCCGAGCTTCAGTTGGAGTGTTTGCTGGTGAGTAGAAGCGGCTCGTGAACTCATGTCCAGGTGCTTAACTCTGGCTCGATCGGATTTTCAATCCCACAGGCGGTGAGGCCGAACAGGTCCTGCGAACCATCTGGGAGACAATCAGCTCGGTTGCTCAGGACCGGCTCCCCCCGTCGATGGGTCCCAAGACAGGATGGCAGGGCGTCTATAGCCGATTTCTCGCCCACCTCTCAGCCTTCCTTGCCCTCGTCCGCTCGCACCCGCCCCTTTCCTTCCTCCTCAAGCGCAGCATATCCCACCAGCCATCGCCGCATCTCCCTGCCGCCATGAACCACACGCTCCTCTCCGCACTCATATATCGCTTCACACTCGGCGTCTCATTCGTTGGTTCTGTCTCGTTCGTCTCGCTCCTGCTCTCCCTCTCCCTTCTTCCGGCATTCTCCCTTTTCAACACGTGGAATTTCCCCCGCTTCGCCCGCGTTGGACGGAGACGCACTAGGGCTGCCGCTAACCTTGCTAGGGAGGGTCCGGGGGTTGGCGCTTTTATTATGGTTGCGCTGGTGACGGTCGGCATCGTTCGGTGAGTTGAGTCGAGAGTTGAATCACCCGGAGATTTTGAGAGTCTTACTTGACATGTGATCAAATAGCACCGTCGTCGGCCTTTACGGCACCCTCCGCGAGTTCTCTTCCCACCTCCTCCTCCGAGCCGAGACCGCCATCCTTGAGGTCTCCCCCTCAGGCGAGGAGCTCGAGCCTCTTGCACCAGGCCTGGAGCGCATCGAGGTCAAGTCTGAATCTGAGGCGGCAGCAGCTGCGGCGGAGGAGGCTCTGAGGGAGCGATGGCGCAGGCGGGTGGGGGTGGTAGGGGATGCTGGAGCCGGTGGAGTGAGGAGGAGGAGACCGCTTTGGGATCCGCCAGGAGGATGGGTTGGTGCTTGGTAGGGCTTTTGTATGAGCGTCTTTTTCCCTTTCTATTTGAAGTATGTTCCGACGCTATTTTTCGGTGTTGTGCGAATCTAGCGGTCGTCAGGGAGAGAAGGGAGCGAGAGCGAGCGGGGGGAGACGACGCGATGGAACGCGCCGCCGCCGGCTCTTTTCCTTCCGACGACCACCAGCATCGACAGCAACAGCACGTCAGCGAGAGACGACAACAACGACGTGTGTCTTCTTCTGTCCTCCGTATTCCACCTCCGCTTCGAAGCGCTAAACAGTCATCGTTCTACGCCTCCGCACGCCGCCCGCTCATCCGCCAGTCGTTGCTCCTCCCCTCTTTCAGTGACCTAGCTCGCGTCATGTCCGGCTATCCTGCATCATCATCCCTCCCGCCTCGGCCTGCAGGTCTCCCGAACCCTCCCCTCCGCGCCGCAGACGACCGCGAGCGACCTCCGCCAGTTGAGCGGTACCTGCCCATCGGCCACTCTCCCGTAGCGCGTGACGAACGCGGTCTCGAGTTCGACCCGCGGGATCTGAGACGGGACGATACCTCCAGGTACAGGAGTGGACCTTACTCAGATGACGGGCCGCAGTATCGAGGCATGAGGGACGATCTGAGAGACTACGATGGTCAGTAGGCCAACTCGCTGCTCGCCCGTTCACTGTCGCGCCTCTTGTCACACTCTCGCCGAGACACGAACCGCTTGTTGGCCTCCGTCATTCTCGAGCGAGCTCATGCACAAAGTGTTCCTTGGGATATCACTTGACCATCGCCTTGGCTTCCCTATCCCGAGTCTTGTTACTGACGGAAGCCCTCCCTTTCCTCCCGTCTCTACTACATCGCCCGTCTCGCAACACAGACCGGAAGCGCCGCCGCTCGCCTTCGCCCATCTATGAACCCAGGCATGACCCTCGTCCTCGCTATGACGACCGTTACGACGACCGAGAAGGTGGTGCGTGCCGATCCCCCAATGGCTTGGCCCTCCTCGAACCGGCGCGCGTGTGGTGTGCACCCTCGACTGACATCTACTCGTTTTGCTAGGCCGCTACCCTCCTCGACGCAACTCGTTTGGAAGGGACGACCGCCCGCCATACCCTTACGGCATGTCCGGTGGCTCCTCTCGCGAATTGCCCTCGTCGTCGAGCCGGGGTCCACCCCCGGACCCAGACACGCTTGAGCACGTCGTCTCGCGCGCAGAATGGCTCGCGTGGTTCAAATTCAAGCATCCTGAGCTGGTGAGTACTTGAGACCCGTCTTTTGGCCTTGCGTTGGCGTCGAATGACGTCCTTGCTTCCAGCTCGCCGAGGACGAACGCGCCGAGGGTATCCTATCCGAGGGCAGTAGCGTCCCGAAGCAAACGACCGAGCGCTACGACGCATACCGCAAGAAGTTCACCTCTCGCCAGGTTGGGAATTGCTCCCTTCGACGGCTCGCTTGGTTTCGCTCGCTGATCTTCCGCTCTCGACCAGCTCTTCGCCCTCTTCCTGCACCAGAAGCCCTCCCAGTGGTTCCTCGAGCGTTATTCGGATCACCCGACGTATGTCGAGGAGCGCGCTCGCGTCCGGCACGACGCTCGCCGCGGGCTCGAGGCGAGGTTTGTCGAAGAGCTTGAGGCTGGATCACATGACTACGTCCAGGAGTGGAGTTGCGATGAGCCAGCGGCATGTAAGTTGACCGTTCTCCTCGCGAGAGAGCTCTGTTTTGAGCCTAGACGCTGATTCCCCCGCCCTAGCAGCCGAAAAGCCCGATCCCCTCGATCTCGCCCTAGGCGAGAAGCCTGTCGAGGCGACCAAGACATACGCCTCGTCACCGCTCAAGAACCAACTCTTCATTAAGACGATCCCGCCCAACATCTCCCGAGCGAGTCTCGAGGCCGTTTGTAGCACTGTCCCCGGGTACAGCTCGCTCTCGCTCGGACCTGCCCAGGAAAGCAAGAAGTTCTATCGCTCCGGATGGGTCAATCTCGGCGCGTCGTCGGACGTCGAGGCCGCCGTCCGTGAGCTCCATGGCGCCAAGGTCGGCGAGCCGCCGTTCACGCTACACGTTTCACCTGCGGAGGAATCGGACTACTCGGCGAGGCCGAGGCTTGCGCCCATCGGTGCGGGTTCCTCGGCGCGTCTGGCGGTCGACCTCCAGCAGGCGAAGAAGCTGGCGAAAAAGCTGGAGGCGGAGGAGGAGGCGCCGGCAGGAGGGAAGCGTGGGAGCGATGCGATTGAAGCGTGGTTCGCAACCAAGGAGGTTGCCGTTCCGGGCGAAGAGGAAGTCAATGCGGACGATGTCGTGGCGGAGGAGAAGAGAAACCAGAACGTGGGTCTGGAATCCTCCTTGCAATGGTAGAGGTGTGCAGCGCCCTGACACTTTCGCTTCCAGCTCAAGATGCAGCTCGACCTCTACCTCCTTTACCTCCGTAGGGCTTTCCACACGTGCTATTACTCCTCGTCGATCAACAACTCGATCAACGAGCTTGAGCGTCGGTGCATCCGCTACTTCCGCCGCTCGCCTCACGGCGCCTCATCGAAGAAGGCGAAGCCTGGATCCGAGTCGCCGCGACGCAAGATCGTGGGAGGGGACAAGAAGGCTGAGGAGGACGAGGATGAGGACGAGGACGAGGACGGTAATGAGCGGAGACGGCACGCTGATGCCGATGAGGACGATTCGGCGGTGAATGGCGGGGGTCAACACGAGAACGAGAAGGCTGAAGGCAACAAGGCCACCGGAGACGACAGTAAGCTCGACTGTTTCTTGCTGGAACAACGGACTCATACTGATTCCCCCGCCAGTCTCCACCAAGCTCTGGGCTCAGGAGCTCGACCGCAAGACGCAAATGATCCTCGAACGCGAGACGCTCGACCCGGCCGACTTCCTCGGCAAGAATGTTCAAGAGTTAGTGTTTGACCCCGTCTTTTTCTGCTCTCTCTTAACGCAAACTCACCTACTCTCGCTACAGGGAGTTGAACCGCATTACGGACCCCAACATCAAGCAGGAGGCTGAGGGCAAGTTCCGCTGCCGGGCATGCAGCAAGCTGTTCAAGGCGGCTTCGTTCGTCCAGAAGCACGTCCCTGCGAAGCACCCGGAGCTCGTCGAGGCGATCCACGAGACCCACTTTTTCAACAACTTCGTCCTGGACCCGGACCACCTCGTCCCTCCCCTCGGCGCCCCCGCTTCGGTCAACAACCAGCCGCCCCACGCGCTCTCCAACTCTGGCCCGCGACCGGTGATCCCTCTCCCGCGCGAACCGTGGATAGGCGCAGGCGGAGGGCATATCTCGACGGGCTACACACCTGGCTTTCTCGGCGGTTTCGGCCACCACCCGGGCGGTGGAGGAGGGGGCCACTACAACCCGGCCTTCTTCCGTGGTGGACCGCCACCAATGCCCATGGGCGGTCCCGGTGGACGTCCTGGGGCAGGCTCGCTCTTTGGCCGCATTACTGGCCTGGACGACGCCTTGCCGGAGGAGAGGATCGACACGACCATCGGCAGGCCAGAGGGCATCAAGGAGGACCCGAGGGCGTCTAAGGCGAGGGTGTCGTGTGAGTCGATCAGCTTTCGCGTTCTCATGCAGTGACCGGACGCTGACAACGATTGCTTCTTTCCGACAGACAACGACTTGGACTTTGTGGCGAGCGCGGCCGAGGGCGACGTCGAGCTAGAGTATTGAGAAGTCAAGTTGGGTATTGATCGATGATGCATTGTCTCCATTGTCCGAGCCGACCGAGAATTGTTCGCGAGGACGGAGCTGGGAGAGCACGTTGCCGAACTCGAACAGGATGAAGCGTCGTGCCGGTGTAACAAATGGGCGTCCAGTCGGCTCGCTCTTGTCTCTCCTCCAAACTCGACCGTCAAGTCGGACCCTGCCTTCGAACTGTTCATCTTCGTCAATCCTCTCCCACTCTCCCTCGTACACCAGCCTCACTCGACGTACCCAGACCTTCCCAAGGCGTCGAGCACTCAGGTCGGTTCTGCTGCTCTGCCCTTGTTCCCACGACGCGTCGGGACTGGCCACCTCCACCTTCTCCTCCTCGCCTTGCTCGCTGCTGACCACAAGCCCCCAACGTCTCACTCAGCAGCACATCCGCCCGACGCATCTTCTCTTCCCCCTCCATTCAACTTCTTTACCTAATATGGAGGAGAGCTGGTCCCGGCCAACGCTCGTCCGGGCGTCCCCTGGACAGCAACAGCTTCACCCGCCGATGCCTCCAGCAGACAACTTCTCTTCGTTCGCGCACGCACACCTTCACATGGATCCTCCCTCCTCCTCTGCTACCGAGCCCGACCGCATTCGGGAGAGGCAGGAGATACAGCAATCAAGCCACGCTCTCCAGTTCGGCTATAGCTCACCGCTGACGCTCGACAACACCGGCGGCTCCGGCCTCAACCGCCCGCCGTCTCCTCCCGCCAACGCCGTCGCAGGACCCTCTCGCCTGTCCGGCACTGGGTCCAGGAAGCGGCGGAGTCCTTCGAGACCAAAGAGTAACAGCCCGCCGCGATTCGCCCGGGTCGGCAGCTCGCCGGCCGTTGGCGGTGCTCTCGTGCTGGACGCCGCCGCCGTCCCCAGGTTATCGGCCTCACGTCCGTTACAGGCGGCGCCCTCGATCGAGACCGTCAGCAGCGACGTTGCTGGAACGAGTAGAGCGTTCAGTGGAAGGGAAGATGGTATCGCAGAAGGAACGGCCCCGGGCTCTTCACCACCAACCCCGCTCAATGTCAATGACGGTGGAGACGTCATCGATGTCAGTTCGGGCGAAGACGAGGGCGAGGACGGGATTGAGCTCGTCAGTGACACGGGTCCGCGGCATAGGCGGAGAGGCTTCGCGCTCGGAGAGGTCATTGAAGGTAAATCCTGTGTTTGGGCTTGCTGCCGACCTGTACAGAGTCGACCAGAGGTGGACAGGCGTGGGTGCGTGCACGCGAGGGAGGGATTACAACGGTGTCGTTTCTGGCTGGCTTCTCTCATCGACCCTTCAATCGTGGGGGGCTCTCTTTCCCTCAATCGCTCTTTACGCTCCCACTTTGGTCTCGAAAAGCACCATCCAACCGCTGACATTTTTTCTCTCGCTTCTCCTTGCACAGCTCTTCGCCGTCAACCCCGCTCGCCGGTGCTGGATCACCGTTCTCCCTCCCCGATCCCCCACTTACCCGAACCTCAACAAGCGCTGAACCATCAACCTCCATCTCGCGGGAATCCCCTCGGTGGCGCCTTCCTCCGTCGGGGCAACGCCGTCCTACACTACCGGCCGATCCGACCCTCAGCGGCGCCGCCTCCACCTCCTTCAGCTCGCGAGCCGAACGCCCTCCTCGCGGACGACTCTTCGGACGAGGAGGTCGACGATGACGAGGACAACGGCGACCACGGGCCAGCCCACCACGGCCGTTGGGCAGCACGGCTGGAAGATCAGGAGCTGTATCGGCTTCGTGGCATTCAAAGTATCTTTCGCAACTTTTTCACCCATCTCAGAGGCAACGCCATTGCTCAAGAGTGGTTCGAGGCAGGTGCTGAACAACTCCCGCAGGCTCACGGTGGACCTACACTCGGAGGGGGAGACCCGATCGCCGCGCTCTGGAGGAGCAAGGGCGCGACGGCAGACCCGCCGAATCTCCCCACGCGCAGGGGCTATACGCGCAAATTTGAGATTGAGATGGGCGGGTTTGTCGACTCGGAAAGCGAGGACGAGGGGGAGGAGGTAAATGAACAGTCATGGCCCCCACCGCCACCGCCAGTCCCTCCTCTGCTCCAGCCGTCCAACTCGGACGACGACATCCTCCTAGTTTACCCGGACGGCACTTCGACACCGACCTCGCTCCTACCGCCCGTCCCGCCTCCGCCAGTGACTTCTCGCAAACGGAAGCGGCCTCTCCCAAAGGCCGAACTCAACCCCCACCTCACCCTGGGCTGCTCTGGATGCGCTCGCCCTCTCATCCTAGGCGCCACGGAGAGCGCGAGCCGACGTGTTTTTGTCCTCCGATGCGGTCACCTCGTCGATGGCTGGTGCCTTGAGCATCTCGCTCATCCCTCAGGAGAGGAGGAAGCCGAGCTTGTCGCGGATGCGGCAAGCGTCCTTGCGGCCGGGAGGAAGTCGTCAAGGAAGAAGAATCAGCCGGTGCCGCTGTTCTTTGACTGGGAATGCCCGGTCGACGGGTGTGGGCATGTCCATGAGAGTGAGGGCGTTGAGAGAGAGGAGGCGACTGCTGGCGGCGGACTCGAATGGAAGCCGAGGATGGGGCCGGGCGCTGTCGTGCAAGTGTACGTCTAATTGCTCATGCGTTCCTTGCTCTCGAAACGGAATATCAATCGAGAAGTCGATCGTTCTCTCTTGAGGAAGGTCCGTCCTCGTTGGTCGATCTTTCGGCGGCCAGACAACGAGATAGAAAGAGAAATAGCAACCCGAAGCATGCAGGAAAGAGGAAGAGAGCCGGCCGACCGACCGGGCGAGCAAGGTCAATGGGGAAGTTGAGATGCTGTCGCCAGCCTCGCGTGCATGAGCCATAAGTTTGCCCGAACAGAAGGGGATCGAGGACGCACGAGATGATACCTAGCCTCTGGCTGCCCGAGTCAGAAGGTTTAATCGAGCGAGATATACGGAATTCAAGGGTACAAGACGGCTGGAAATGGCAGGACCAATCAGCGTTTGGGGGACTGACACGCAAAGCTCCTTCGCAGCACACCTCAACTCCGCTGCTCAGGCTGGAGGGGGAACCGCCGTCGAAGGCATCGAGTCAGACTCATCGGCTATGCACGCGAGGCATAGGATGAACTCGAGGATCTCAAAAGGAGGCAAAGAGGAAGAGTGGAGGGCTGCATGCAGTGGGAGAGGGAGAGGGGATGGTGTTCAATGGACAAAGGAAGGCATAGGCCAGTACGATGCATCAGCCTCTCGCTCATACGACTCAATTGTCAGGGCGTTCCCATCTCCCATCTGCCCCTTGCCTCTTCTTACAACCTCCTGGGCTCTCACTTGGAAATGCCAACCCCTCTCGTGCTAATCTTCGACCCAACGACAACATCGCCCGTCGTCGTCACTCGGTCTCCGCCGATCCTCCGAGTTCGGCGGCAGGCGCAGAGCTTCGAAGGACAAGATCACAGTCTCGCAACTCACTGACCAAATGACCCAAGATCACCGAGAACGAGGTACACCCGTGATGATGGCAAGCGATCAGCAAGTCTTAAACGGAGTTAGACATCAAATAGCCATATCAATGCTCATTCGTGCCCACTTAGTCGAGCTGGACTGCGCATAGATTCGTATTCATCGCTGTGGCATGCACATGCAGCGCTCGCCCAGCGCATTTTAGGTGCTGTGCGGACCCCTGACTCAGAATCTTCTAACAATATCTCTCCTTTGACCTCTTCTTCTTTCACGCCGCTCAGATCGAGTGGATTGGCCTTGCACAGTCAACCTGCTTGCTGCTCATCAATTCCTGGACCAGTCACACTTGCTTCATCTTAGAGTCTGAACGATGCAAACGTTACGCGGCCGCTACCCGCTGGCCATTCGGGATCTATCTCGCACTCTCAAAGAGGATCGAGAATTGCACGGGATTGGGGGGGGGGGGGGGGGGGAACGTCCGGGTGTCCTCCATACATCACATTGGCACCCGCCACTGACACACAGCGGGCATCCTCACACGCTCAGCGAATTTTCCCCTGATTGATTCCAGATGAATCCCCGACTTGGAGCAGGACGAGAACGATGAAAGTGAGGTTTTGGCACGGTACCCGCACTAGCAGGAAAGGCGCGCTCTCTGTTCGCCTGTCTGCTGTCTCAATGCGCGCGCCTTCCCAGACGCATCGTCTGCTAAATGGCTACCCGACGCTCCTGGAGAGGACGATGATAAAAGAAGCATGTCGATTTTGGTGTGGTGATGATGTAATGATGATGATGATGATGTTGAGAAAAGCTCAGGCCAGGCAAGCCGACCTCTCGGATCCTGCCCTTGCTGCTTCCTCCTTCTTTCCAACGATGTACGGGCCGAACTAAGAGAGAAAGGCACAATCAGCAAATGCTGTTGACCTCCCTGACTGCCCACTCCAGTGGGAAGCAATCGACGGACAGACGAAAGTCAAACGCACCCTGCTCCCTCTCTCTACTTTCTCTTGCCCTTGACGGCCTTCTTCTTTCCAAGCGTCGGCCGGATCTCCTCCTCGACACCCTCCGACATCCAGTCCTCGATCCCTCCACCGAGGACATCGATCTCCTCCTCCGTCTGGCCGGTGCCTCCCGACTTGCGGTACAGGTTGACGAACCGGCCGATCCGGCCGTCCTCGTCTCGGAGGTCGCGGCTCGTCTCCCGGTTCGGGAACCACGTCGGGTGGTTCGAGAGATCCCTCGTCAGCTTGAAGACCGATCGGGGGGACGTCGTCGGGATGGTGAAGGACGAGCCGTCGGCGAGGACGACCCGCTGGGTGAAGAGCGCGGGCGACGCCGGGGGCAAGGACGAGGGCTTGTAGACGTGCGTCTTGAGGGCCGGCGCGCGCGAGAGGAGGTGGCGCTGGTTGAGGGTCCGCGGGGCGCGGAGGAGTCCGATTTCCCGGCGGGAGAGGGCGGCGGTCGGCTTCATGGTCGTCGGGGAGCGGGAGGAGAAGAAAGGGAGGAGAGACGCGTGCGACGGGGAAGAGAGAAGCGAGAGCAGACGTCGGCCAACGAGGGGTCGTCCAGCGGTCGAGTGCGGTCGGAGAGAGCGGGCAGAGAGCCTTTGGGAGGCTGCGAGACGATGCGGCCACGAGCCTGTCGGAGGCGGGTGCGAGAGAAAGAGAGACGGCTGGCGTGGTGGTTGAAGACGACGGAAGGCGGTCGAGGAGAGCCGCTCGCGTCGAGCGGGCGCCCTGGCTGGCTGGGCCCGACCCTTGTGAACCCGCCGAGGGGGCGACTTTTCGTACGGCGGAGGCGAAGACAAGCCCCAGCATCAACCAGCAGCCAGCAAGCAAGGACCCTCCTCCACCCGCTCCCCCCGTACCCACAAGCCGCTCCTCCTCGCCCAGCATGGGTCAGCAAGCGTCTCCAGGCTCTGCTCCAGCGGCTCCCCCGGCTGACACCTGACGCGGCAGCCCCCAAGAAGAAGGGAACCAAGATCGCCCTCACCGACTTCCTCAACGACGACAGTGCGTCGCCTCGTCGCCCTCGCTGGAGTCCGACAGCCCCTTTGATCTTCGGCATGCTGACGGTGCTGCTCTGCCTCGTCGCCGGCCAGAACTCGGATCATGGGCCGACGAGATGGACGCCCTCCCCACTGCCCGTGCGTCATGCGTTCTCCCTCTCTTCCACTTTCACTTTCGGACCTATCCTTGCTTCTCCGACGCCGGGTCCCTTGCTCATGCTTGCCCTCCTCTCCATCCCCCCACCCCCCCCTCTCACGCCGCCACCGCCATCGCCACCCGGTTGCCTCCATGCTGCGCCTCCCTTCCGACTGTGCCGGACGTCGCTGGGCTCCTGCTCCCTTCGTCCGCCGGGCCTTCTCCTCTTGACGGCGGACACCCGACCTGCCAGCCGCTCCGCGGGCTGCTGGGGAGTACGACGGCCCCGACGACTTCATGTCGAGGACCCGTGACCGCGAGGCCTTCTGTGAGTGTTCCTTCCCTCTCTCGTCCCGCCCCTGGACGCACGCCGGAAGCGCGATACACGCCAAAGGGGCTCGAGAGTGCATTTGGGAAGCGGGCGGCCCCGCTTTCTGCTCGGGCGGGCGGCTCTCTCTCGGGCTTTCTCCTTCGCCCAGGTACCTCGCAGGGCGCGCCATGCAGCAGGATGAGACGTCCCGCCGGTCTTCCACCTGGGCTCGCCAACTCGCCGGCCCGTCCCGGCAGAGAGGGACTGGCTGCCTCGGCGGGTGGCGCCAGCGCCAGACGTCGTCGGCCTTCTTCTTTCTTCAGCGCGTCTCTGCGAGTCGCGCAAGCATGTGACAATGAGGCAGTCGTTCTTCCGCTCCCCCGTCTCCTCGGCTCAGTGTCGCTGAGAGTGGCCTGGAGACCCGGGGGTGGGGGCAGGGCGTGTCTCGTCCCCAGTGACGTCGTTTCTTCCTTACAAACCCGCGTGCCGTCGGATCGGAGGGTGCTCGCGGCGAGCTGCGACCCCCCCGAAGGACCGCCGCCACCCTCACGTTCTCTGCCTTTGCCGCTTGGAGAGGCAGCGCTCTATTTCAGAGCTTGGGACTACGCGTCCGAACCGGCCCAGACTGTCTGCATGTCCCACTCATCGGACGCGACAGAGGGCTGACTGGTGAACTCCGCGTTTCCCTTCCCCTTTTCTTTTCCCTTCCCACGCTCTTGTGTTCTCCCAGCTGGGCAGGGCCGTGAGGAGCACCCCCTCCCCACCCAGGCTCCCTGGACCGTCTTCCTCGGCAATCTCGCTTTCGACGTTACGGAGTCCGACGTCAACAACTTCTTCTCGGGCCTTTCGGTGCGTCGTTGGAGTCGCTTCTCTCGATCCTGCCACGACGACGCATGCGGCTGACGGCGCCTCTCTCATTGTTCCAGATCAACTCGGTCAAGCTCATCGCCGACTTTGATGGCAAGCCCAAGGGTTTCGGCTACGTCGAGTTCGGCTCGCTCGAAAGCCTCAAGGAAGCCCTGAGCCGCTCCGGCGAGCAGCTCGCATCGAGGACCGTCCGCGTCTCGGTCGCTGAGCCTCGTGAGTCGTCGCCGCCTCTCAAAACCTTGACTCGTGACGTTCGTAGCTGACCCATCCCTCCACAGCCAAGGGCGCCGGATCCCGTCTCGGTGGCAAGGATGCCTTCTCCGCGTCCTTCATGGCCGCCGAGGAGTCCTCTCAGTGGCGTCGTTCGGGCCCGCTCCCTCCTCTCCCAGGAGGAGGAGGACCCTCCTCCGGTGGTGGACCTCGCTCCTCCTCCTTCGCCAACGCTTCCGCCCCAGGAGCCGCCGACACCGATCGGGATTGGTCGGCCGTCCGTGGGTCCAAGTTCGTCCCCTCGGCGGAGGCTTCCCCTCGGATGGGTCAAGCGCCGCTGCGTTCGGGAGGGTTCGTCAGCGAGAACGCCGCGAAGGCGGAGGCGGCGAACGAGTGGAGGTCGTCCAAGCCGCTGGCGACGGGTCCTCCGCCGCCGTCGGGTGGTGGCTCCTACCGGGATGTTCCGCCGCACCAGAGGGGTCCTCCGCCTCCGTCTGGCCCGGCCGACACTGAGGAGCAGGTGAGAAAGCGTTGTTTATCGCGTCCTCATTTGATACCAAGCCCTGACCCCTCCCCCCTGCTCCTTACTTACTCTTTGCTCTCTTCAGTGGACCCGTGGAGCCAAGTTCACCCCCAGCGTCGACCGCGCGGACAACCCCCGCTCCTCCTTCGGTGGCCGGGGAGGAGGAGGCTTCCAGCCCGCCCAGCCCGCTGCGCCTGTCGACGACTCGCCCTCGGACTGGCGCTCCAAGCGCGTGGGCCCTCCCTCCCGACAGGGTTCCTCCGGCGACAGGTCCCCCGCTGCGCCCGGGTCGCCGAACCTGGCTTCGCGAAGGCCGCTGACGCTCCTTCCTAGGACGTCGTCCTCCACGTCGCCTTCGCCTTCCTCCGGCGAGGCGGCTCCCTCCGCTTCCAAGGCGAACCCTTTCGGTGCCGCCCGCCCCGTCGACGCCCGTGAGCGTGAGCGCGAGGTCGAGGAACGCCTCCTGGCCCAGCAGGAGGCGATCCGGGCCAAGGCGGCGGCTGCCTCGGCAGCGAACAAGGGAGGCAAGTTCGTCCCTGCCAGGGGAGGAGCCCCCGTCTCGAAGAAGACCCCGAGCGGTGGGGAGGCGGCGTCTGAGAAGCCCGCTGAGGCGAAGGTGGCTGCTCCTGCCGCTGGTGAGGAGGCGACCCCCCTGGCTACGACTGCCGCTGCCTCCGCCGCGGACAAGGACGGCTTCGTCGGCGCCGAGGGCAAGGGCAAGTTTGTCGCCGACAAGGAGGCCAAGCGGGACGCCCCGAAGGAGAAGACGGCCTACGAGGGTCTCGAAGTCGAAGGTGGCGAGGACGACGACGACGACGATGCGGCGCTCGCGGCCAAGGCGGACAAGCTCGCGGTCTAGAGAGAGGAAGAAGAGAAGAGAGAGAGAGAGAGAGAGAGAGCGAGAAGGGAGGGGGGTTACTGAAGATGCTTCCTTTCTTTGGGCTTTTTTTCGCTGCTGTGTGTGTGTGTGTGTGTGTGTGTGTGTCTGTGTGTGTCTCTATGATCCTGTGTTTCCTTCCCTCTCTCCGTCTTTCTGCATTCACGCTGAACTGAACGAAGGAAGCTACATTGACGATCTAAATCCCTCACACCCCACCCTTGCTGGCGATGGCCTTCTGGTTGGGCATCTTGCGGTTCTCCTTCTCGAACCTGAGGGGAAAGCAAGCCCGTCAGTCAGAAAAAGGCAGAAGAGCGAAGAGAGTGGCGCAGAAGGACTCACTCCTCGAGGTCCTTCGGGCTGAAAAAGTGACTCGCGCTCTCGAGAAGCCACTCCTTCTTGATCTCCATCACCTGACGGGCAAACTCCTTGCTCGTGAGAACGAGCTCGTAGTAGAGAATAAACCGCGGCGGTGGCTGAGCCTGGAAGAGCGACGACGATGGGTGGATGTGAATCGAGGAGTCTGTAAGAGGGGAGGAACGGTCCCTCCGAACGGTCAGCTTGTGTTCCAGCCGAAGGGGTGAGGAGCCCTTTCACGTACTATTCTTAGTCGTTCGGTACCCGCCGTCTCGATGGAGCCGGGCGGTGTTGTAGAAGTAGCCCGCGGTAAGCGCCTTTTGAATCGGGACAATGTCGCTCGAGTTTGGGTTTGACTCGATGACGACCTCGACGCGTTCGCAGAGGGCTGCGAGCTGATCTCGGACGTCTCGGACACGTTGGAGCGACTTGTACTGGACGTAGTTCTAAGGGAATAAAGAAGGGGGGTAAGCCAGCTTGGACTTGTGTAACTGAAGAAGTGGCGAGACCGACCTCGTAGCACCACTGCTGGGAGTACTCGGTGTCGCGCCAAGTGTCCCAGATGTTGAGAAGCGTGAAGTGGTCGCCGCCGGGCTTGATAAAATTCTTGTGTGCCGCATCGGCATGCACCTTCTTGTCCTTTGGCCGGTAGAGCAGCGAGCCGGACTCCTGGAGCATCGAGATGATCGAAAGGACCTGGTGAGAGGGCGTCAGCACTGGATTGAGTATCATGAGGTTGCGTGTCTGCTCACCTCATCCGTGCAGCCGAAGTTCTCGCTAGAGATGACAGCCTTGGCCAGCTGAGGGTCGACGGGGAACTCAGCCATCCTCCGACCGAGTCGAGTGAGCTCGCCATTATGGTTGAGCGCCCCGAGCGCATAGAGCAGCTCGACGCTCCGCATGAGCGTCTCACCCGCAGGCGGATCGAGGAAGTCGAACCCAATAAGGTCGTTGATGCCGAGCGACTTGAGGAGGAGAACTACCGATGTGAGGTTCGTCCGCTGAATCTCGGGGACCGTGTTGGCCTCGAGTTCATTCTGAAACGCCCACTTGGTGAAGAGCCGGAAGCATTGGCCGGGACCTACACGTCCGGCGCGACCGGCTCGCTGATTTGCAGCAGCGCGAGAGCACTACGGGCAAGGTGGATCAGAGAAAGAGATGAGGAAGAGAGGACAGTGAAGAAGACTCACGGGAACGACGACGAGTGACTCCATGCCGGTCTTGGGGTTGTACGAGTTCTGTTTCACGAACCCAGGGTCGATGACGTAGACGACGCCCTCAATAGTAATAGATGTCTCGGCAATATTGGTGGCGAGGACAACCTTTCGAGCCCCCTCGGGCGTCTCCTCAAAGATCTTGGACTGCTGCTCGCTTGGCAGGTTGGCGTAGATCGGCGCAATAATGAGCTCGGCGACCGAGTCCCCGAGCGCTCTCGACGTTTCGGTGATATTTTCGACGGCGGCTTCGATCTCATCTTGACCCTGCGGTGAGAACAGGATTGTCAGACACGTACAAGGGCTAGAAGGGACGCGCTCAGGCTCACCGTAAAGAAGACGAGAATGTCACCCTTTGGCGCGGTGACGTGGATCTGAAAGATGGTCGTGATGGCGGCGTGGAGGTAGTTCGCCTCGGGCTGTGCAGTGTACCGAATCTCGACAGGGAAGCGTCGACCGGGAACTGCGGGTAGACACGCACATCATCAGCTCAGCCCCCTCAAACCGCGACAGAAAATTATGGGCTTACCCTGGAAGATCGGAGCCTCGTCAAAGTAGGCAGAAAATTTCTTTGCGTCCAGAGTAGCACTTGAAATGATGAGCTTGAGCTCAGGCCGGAAGCGAGCGATGTCCTGGAGCCAGGGTGTCAGTCGAAGACTGGCAGACGGAAACGCACTCGAGTGCTCTCACCTTAACGAGACCGAAGAGAATGTCCGTGCTGAGCGTCCGCTCGTGAGCCTCGTCGATAATGATGGCGGAGAAGTCCGAGAGCTCCGGATCGGTGAGGAAGATGCGGAGGAGCATCCCGTCCGTCATGTAATGGAGGACCGTCTTGTCAGTCGTGCAGTCCTCGAACCGGATCGAGTAGCCGACCTCGTTGCCCAGCCGGACACCTGCTTCCTCAGCGACACGCGCTGCCACCGACATGGCCGCGACACGTCTCGGCTGAGTGCAGGCAACCTTTTTTCCGTTGGCACAGTAACCAGCCTCCATGAGGTACTGGGGGAGCTGCGTTGTCTTGCCTGAGCCCGTCTCGGCGGTGACAATAAGGATCTGATGGTCGCGGATGGCGTCGAGGATCTCCTCTCGGTAGGTGAAGATCGGCAAAGAGTCGCGAACTGCCTTGATCTTGGCGGCTGTTGGGAGGGACGGATGGTGAAGGAGTCAGCAAAGCTCGCACGAGAAAGAAAAAGGATCAACCCCACCCTTGGTCTCCGCCTCCTCAATCGCTTGCTTGAGCGCCTTGTCCTTGGCCGACATCTCGTGACCATCGTCGCCCTTGAGGATCGTGTCCGACGGGAGGAAATCGATCTGCTGGCTAGCATCAAAGACAAAATCAAAGTGCTCTTCGATGACGACCTTGTCGAGCGCGCCCGTCCGATAATTGGCGGCGTCCGTCTGCGACTTCTCCCATTGGGCGATGTCGGTCGTAAAGTTTTTGTCGTCCTTCTTGTTCTCCTCGTACCGCTTGTACAAAGCGTTCCGCTTCTTCTCCGAGTCGAGCTTGCCTTGCTCGGTGATGTAATCCTCGGGTAGCTGGTAGCCGTCGTAGCCATCGTCAATCTTCATCCGTTCCTCCATGAGGCGGAGAACTTCCTTCTTGCGGTCGAGTTCCCGCTGCTCGCGCTTGGAGATCTGCATGCCGTGGAAGAGGTTCTCTTCGTCGATGATCTCGAGCCGAAGGAGGTCCATTTGCTGAGCCTCGCGCTTCGTGAGGTACTCCTGACGCGACCGAAGACGCAGGTCCGGCATCGCCGCTGCTCGAGCGCTCGCGTCGTCTCCGAGAGCGCGTCGCTTAGCGGCCTCTGATTCAGCGGCGACAGACGAGTGATCTGTGACGAGCTTCTTCGTCTTGTCCTTATCCCGGTCCCGGATCCGAGCGGCGAAGGCGTCTCGTTCGGCGATGTCCTCCAGTCTTTCCCGCTCGCGACGCTCCTCCTCCGTCTCCTCCGGCGGAGGTGGCGACCCGTTGTCGTCGTTGCCGTCGTCGTCGCGTCCACTATTTCGCCAGCGAGCAGCCTCTTCCCCTTCGTCCTGCCTCCGCCACTCGTCCTCCTCCTCCTCTCTCCGCCGCTTTCTCATTTGCTTCTCCTCCTCGTCGCTCTCCCACGCTCCCTCGTCATCTCGCTGCCGGGCGGCTCCCCGATCGCGCTTGGCACCCTGGGGACGGTCGCCGCTGCTCGACTGCTGCTCCTTCTCCCGCTTCCGGTCCGCCTTCGCCGCCCGTCGCTCCTCCTTCTCCGCACGCGACTTGCCCTTGTCCTTCTTCCCCCCTCCTGACAGCGCCCCTCCACCAGACACCACATCCTCCTCCAGCAGCAGGCCATACCGCTGGCCCGGGCCCACTGCAGTCGAGCCAGACGCGAGCGAGTGGGCGGACTTCGCCTTCGATGACGCGTGTGGGATGCGGTCGTACAGCGCCGACGCGAAGGACTCGGTCTCAGGGCTATCAGGTAGAGAGACGGAGAGGAGTGCCTTATAGAGTTTTTCGGGTTTCTTGGCTGTGGAGGCTGTTGAAAGCGAGCCGAGTGTGGGAGAGGTATCGTAAGTTCCCCCGCAAGAGAGACGCGTGAGGTCAACAAGGGAGGACAACTCACCCATGGCGGCGATGAACTCGACGGTGGCCGAGTCCGACTGGCCCATTAATCGGAGGACATTGTCGGAAATGAACTGCTTCGTGGACGCGTCCATCGCAAATGGATGGAGGGGAGCGGAAGGGGAGCGCGACGAAAGGACGAGGAGGCCAGATGGACGTGTGCTAGGAGCGGGATCTGGCAAGATGGGAATGGAGGATGAGAACCGGCTTCTAGACTGGAGAGCAGAGGGTGGGGGCGCACCTTTGTTGCGGAAGACAAGGTGGCGAGGTGCACTCTCGTGTGGTGGTCGGTGGTGTTTGGCGTCAAGCCGGGCGCGAGAGCGCCAGTCGCGCAACCTTACCCGCCTTACTGGTGTCAACCCGACGCCTTGGTAACTGCTCACACGACCCCTTTGGACTGAGAACACCCCATGCAGAGCACATCTCTCTCCAAACTCCTCAAGTCGAGTCCTTGCCTTGTGGCACCAGCACTGGGGGATCTCGCGCGCAACAACAACAGTCGGTCGTCATCCGTGCGCATGCGAGGAGCGCAAGTCTGCGATCCACCTGTCTCTTGCTTTCTCTTTCCTAACCTCCACCACCCTTCCCTTTCCCTACCTCACTTCGTCCCACAGCATGTCCTTCGAAACTCCCGGCTGGGGCGTCCCTCCTCCCACCGCCTCCTCCTCAGCTCCCGCCGCCGGCATTGGTGGCGCCAACAAGCGGAAGCGTCCCTCGACTTACGACGAGACCAAGGTCACCTCGGCCTCGGTCAACCTCGAGAAGCTCATGGCCGCCATGGAGCGCGAGGACCGCGATTCTAAGCCCGGGAAGAAGGCCCAGGCGAAGCAGAAGGGAAAGGACGACCGGAAGGAGCTGAGGGGCAAGGTTCAGGCTGCGAAGGGCAACGTCCCGGGCGGCGGCGATAGACCTGGACCCAAGAAAGGCCCTCCTGGACCTGCAGCTGGAGGCAACAAGAAGGAAGGAGGCAAGAAGAATGCTGCTGCTTCGACGCCCTCTAAGCCGGCAGTGGCGGCAGCAGCACCTGTCTCGTCGACGCCGTCCAAGTCGCCCAACAAGAAGGGCAAGCCCTCGCCCGCCGCCGCCGCCGGCCCTCCCAAGCATGTGGCACCTACTCCGGCTCCTGCTGTTGATTCTACTGCTTCTGCTGCTTCTGCCAACTCGAGCGAACGGCCGAAGAAGAAGTCGAAGAAGGAGAAGAAGAAGGCCGCTACCGAGACTGCTTCGGCGACCGCCGCTCCTCCTTCGTCCACGATGGATGTTGACGCCGCCGAGTCGATCAAGTCGGCCGTTCCGACAAACGCGGTCCTCATCGCCGATGACGACGTCCCTGTCTCCAGCCTCGAGGGTCTCACACCCATGCAGGCTAAGATGAAGGGCCGTCTCGAGGGCGCGCGGTTCCGGTGAGTCGCTGTCACTCCCCTGACATCCAAACCTCTCGACTAAATCACGTTTTTCCACCAGCTGGATCAACGAGCAGCTCTACACGACCTCATCCTCGTCGGCGCTTGGCATGATGCGTTCCGATCCGTCCGTCTTTGCCGACGTGCGTTTCGTCTACCTTTCTTGCTCTTAACTCTCTCATCTGACATCATTCCCACCCTAGTACCACACCGGCTTCCGACACCAAGCCTCCTCTTGGCCTTCTTCCCCCCTCCACCTCATCACCTCCACTCTCCGCTCCTCCCTTCCTACCGGCTCCCTCGTCATCGACCTCGGATGTGGCGATGCCGATCTGGCCAAAACCCTCGTCCCCGAGGGCTACCGCGTCCTCTCGTACGACCTTGTCCCCTCGGACTATGTCGTCGAGGCCGATTTCTGTCAGCGGATCGAGCTGCCCAGGGGGGAGGCGAGGATCGTCGATGCCGCAGTGTGCTGCCTGAGCTTGATGGGGAGGAACTGGATCCAGGGCGTGAGGGAGATTGCAGCTGTCCTCAAGGAGGGGTGAGTCCCATCCATGCCTGTGTTGATGCCTGCGATTATTGTCCACTAACGCGATCATTCTCATTTTACAGCGGCATCTACGAAGTCGCCGAGATCACCTCGCGCATGCCCTCCGCTGATGCTTTCATCGCTATGGTCTGCTCGCTCGGGTTCAAGCTCACCTCAAAGGACGACTCCAACACCCACTTCCTCCTCATGTCGTTTGTCCGCTCGGGCGAGGCCACGTGGGATGAGGATGGAAGCGTCGAGTGGGAGGAGGTGCTGAGGAAGGGGGAAGAGGTTCTCAAGGCTTGCATTTACAAGAAGCGGTGATGCGATGGGATGCGATGCGGAGACCGCATGGATCTAATAAGAGAGTGAAACAACCGACACACGACCTGGACTGAAAAATGACAGTACAATATCTACCGAACGGTCGCACTACCACCATCCCTCACGATCGAGCTTCTCCGACTCACATAAGCTCCCATCGAGTCCACCGAGCCGGCCCGCCCCCTCCCTCCCAGCGGGGTCGTCGTCCCCGTTGAAACATTCGCCGTCTTCGTCGCATTAGAACCCGCCGCTGCACCTGCCCTCCCGTCGACCCTGTAGATCTTGACGAACCCTTCCCGTGTTGCCACAGCGATGATCGGCTCGAGACCGTACGTCTCTTCCAGCTGAAGACTCAACGCATTCGAGGCCATTCTGTTAGCGAGGTCCGGTCGGTCCTCCGACGTGGCCGAGTCGAACGGCATGGAGAGCGTCCCGCGGGTTAGGACGGCCTGCAGAGAGTTGCTGTCGCTCTCTTCTTGCTGACGTGTTGACATCCGAGAGAGGCGAGGCGAGGGAGGCGTCAAGGCTGCGGTTGGTTGGTTCCTAGAGACAACGGCGTGGCACGGAAGGGAGCCATATGCGTGTAAGGAAGGTCGGGAGTAGATGTCGTCATTGGCGGAGGCAAGGAGGAGACGCGTCGAGATTGGGGCCATAATGGCGCAGGAGACCACGGACGAGTCGACTGTGGAGAAAGAGGGGGATGGTTGGGTGACGCCTGAAGAAGGAAGATAATAGACGAAACGTACCTTCGAATCGCTGAAGACGCGTCCCGTCCTGTTTGTCGCGGATGTCCCAATCGGTCCCCCACTGAGAAGCGAGGCAGACGGTTAGAGCAAAGATAAAGCGCGAAGGGTATGAGCAGGACGTACAAGGTAGACGTTGCCGTCTTCGCTTCCCGAAATCTGTAAGCAGTGGGAATAGACAAGCGTCAGTGTCGCCTCTCCCTCGCTCTGACGTAATGGAGGCGACTCACAATCCACCTCCCGTCCTCATCCAAAGTTGCCCCAATTTGGCTTGAATCGTTCACGTGACCTTGGAAGGAAACACCCTGATTATCTTCACTGTCCAAACGGCTGGAAAGCAGTCTGAGCTCACCCTTCATTTTGACCTCGAGCGCCTTGTCCGCCATCCGATAGAGCCTCACCCGCGAATCGTTCGACGAGACGAGGATACGCTCGTCCGCTGGGTTGGTGGTCGAGTTGAGGAATTGGATGTTAGTGATCTTCTTGCCCGTCGAGTTTTTGCCACGGGAGCTCCGAACGCGCATCGAGCTGAGGAGCGTACTGCGACAACCGAGCCAGGGTCAGTAAATTATCCGGATAGCCGCATTCGCCGACGAAACGACTCACAGGGTGTCGTCAAAGAAGAACAATTTCCCCGAGAACGTTCCGCACGCCCCTACCTTCCCGTCTGTCCCAAATGCAACGGCCGTAATGGTCTCAGGGACCTCGGCAACGGATCGGACCTTGCGCTCGACGATGGACCAGATTCGGAGCTTGGAGTCGCACCCGCCTGAAAGGAAAAATCGGTCGTCCCGAGGATGGAAGCTAACCGAAGTAACAAAATCCGGGTGCTTTAGGAGACGAAGCGGGCCTCAGCGATAGTGACGAGAGTAACCACAAGTGCAAGCGATACGACGCACCTGGAACACTGTCATGCAGCCTGCGCGCGAGGGATGCCAGAGCCGTACGGTCTAATGTCCAAGTGGGCTCACACGTCAACATACATTGCTCCTCCTCCGCCTCCCTCCGCCCCCTTCCCCTCGGATCGTGAGACGCACCTTGTCCATGCTACTCGAGAGCAGGAACCCATTCTTGCTCCAGCTGAGACTCAGCACGCCGTCTGAGTGACCCGTCCATTCCCTGAACGGTCGCTCCTCAACGACATCCGTTCCTCGGGAGCCGGGAGGCCGACGGCTATTGTCTCTCTCGAGACCATCAGCGCTCAGTAAGGTCGAGGGCGCCGGTATCGTCAGGTCTGAGGGGGCACCGACGGTCCGGTAGACGCGCACGACGGTATCTTGGCCTGCGGTAGCAAGATAGCTGAGCAATAGATATGTGTGTTTCGTCAGCCAGAGAGACCTTGAGCAAAGGCCGGGGAAGCTAAACGCACCGTCCGTCGTGACTCCACGCGAGACAGAAGAGAGCCTTGCCCTTGCCCTTCCCACGCGCAGGAGAGGCGGTAGCGGCCGTCGAGCTCATCATACTTCCTGACCGAGCCTTGAATGTCGATGGAGCGTTGACAATGCCGCCGCTTCCCGTGTTGGCCCTCTGTCGAGACGAGGACCCTGCGGAGGAGATGGACGCATTACGCATCGAATGTGAAGGAGAGGCGACCTGAGGAGGGAAGGGACCGGAGCTGCTCGACGCCGAAGAGCGCCGTCGAAGGAGAGAGAAACTAGGAAAAGACATCTGCTTCTGCGGGCTTTCGCACAGAGGGACTACAGTCGCTCCTGGAGGGTCGATAGGCGTGTGAGGAATCTCTCCAGGATTTGGGCTTTTTGGAGCGGGCTCCGTCGCTGCTCGGACATGGTGTTGGTTGGGGTGCCTGTCTTCGAGCACTGGAAGAGAAGACGGGGGCGGAGGCGGCTGGAATGGGACGGTCGTGTCAAGAGCTTGAGCGAGGAAGAGCTTGCCCGAGATTCGCTGGCTCGTTTTCTTGAGGTTCTTGGTGTGCAACTTGACGTACTTGCGTCGTGAGGGGAGAGAAGCTGACGTCGGGCCACGGCCAGGTAAGAAGCGTCGGCCCTCGCTCGTGGTGATGGATCGGCGGTCGCCGCCGTTGATAGACGAGGAGAAGGAAAGAGCGCGCGAAGCCGTCGGGCCGGGGCTACCTGGCGGACTGCGATGGTGGACATCGGGTGAGGGTGTGACTGAGTCTGAGCGTGAATCTAAAACGAGCCGGGCGGCAAGTGGCGCCTTTGCTGCTGTGCTGCTGCTGGGCTGGAGGGCTTGGATGGCCCGGGCAAAGAGACTCGATTTTCTAGGCGAGATGGAGAGGCGAAGTCAGACAGTGAGCGAGGAATGGCTGTTATCACGACAGGCCGGATCTTGTCAGCTCACCGTTTTGGCGATTTCTTGGGCTCCCTCACCGCTGGCTCCGGCCTCCTCAAAGCGGTTCGAGCGTCTGGCACCTGGAGATGGACGCCCTTCATCTTGGACGCGGCCACCTCGTCACCCAACGACGACGATGACATTGTGGTCGTGGTGACGCCGTTGCCGTAACGTTCGCCGTGCTTCAAGTCGCGAAGGTCCCTCGAGGGGACCCCCCTTGGGTTGCTCTCATCGAGCAGATGGTCGTTCTCCTCGTCATGCTGTCGGACAGTGGCGGCCTTGCTGAGAACCTGCGCTGGCGAGGGCGGCGGGCTCGCGGATCGTGACGTGGGCGGAGTGAGATTCTCCTGCGAGAGCGACGTTGGAGCGGAGTAGAACGAGCCTGTCCTTGTAGTTGTAGTGCGATAGGAAGCCATGTGAGCGGCGGTGGATGGGGGCGTGGTGGTTCGAGAAGAAGGCAAGCGCGGCGGGGAGATAACCTGCAAAGGGGCGCAGCCGCTTTCCGAAAAATGGTTCGATACTGGCAGACGGGCAAGCAAGACGTCAGCATGGCTCGAGGGAAGCAAAGGCCCTCGGACGGAACAAGTAGAGGGCGCGTCACGGTGGTTTCGTGGCGGCGCGCCTACGCGGTTCCCCCTCATTCGCATGCAGCAACGCAAGCGAGACCGCCCACCGTCGAGGTGCTCGCCGCCCATCTCATTCATACGGCCGACGCGGCTGCTCTTTCCTCTGAAGGAACTCCTTCGCTTGCCCTCGACTCGGCGGTTAAGGAGAGCGAGATCCTTCGACCTCGCGAAGTTCCATACGAGAGAGCGGGCCGCGCCGCGCCTTCATACCCGCTGGCAGAGTGGCCACAGGCAGGAGGCGATAGAGCACAAGGGACGGGAGAAAGGGACGAGAAGCTCACCATCGGCAAAGGAGAGATCTCCTCCATCACGAGACTCGCTCGGTGATGGGATCCCCCGGGCATCTTCTCCCAGGGCTGTCGTCGATGTGCCTCGGCCGCCGGCGGACGAGGAGACCGCGCGGAGGGGGGATGAGGAGTCCGAAGCCTGTTTCGCCTGTGGCTGTTGCTTGGGCTTTCCCCCGAGCATGGGCGGCAGGTCGGCCCTCGCTGTGAGGAGGAGAGCGTTGTACCACGGCAGCTCGAGTGGCCCGTTGGGGCCAGAGTCGAGCGGGAGGTCCGTCAGCTCTCTGACAGGAGCGAGCGGAAAGGAGCAGGTGGTGCGTCAGCGCCTTCGTCCGCCAGTCGATCGCCTGCCCGTAAGCTGCCGGCCTCTCTTCCTCCTTCTCCCAGATACGAGCTCGCACTCACCGGGGTCTGTTGGTCTGCTCGTCCTCATCGCTGCTCATGGCCATTGCGAGTGAAGACCGCTGCGAGCTCGTGCCTTCGGACGGGTCGGCGGCGGTCTGAGCCGGCGACGACGGGCTCGTCCACCAGCTCGAGATCAGCGCCGAGGGCCGGTAGGCGGTGAAGCCGGAGGGGGAGTCGGGCGGTGGTGGACTGTGGAGCTTCTCTCGGTCTGGTTCTGAGGGTTGCACCATGGGAGGAATGGGTGGGATGGGAGGAGACGAGAGACAGTTAGAGGGAAGACAGCGAGCCTGCTGGACGGCGAGTGTCGGCCGGGCTGGATGTCTCGCCGCCCGAGGAGCTTCTTGCCTGAGGCTGCCGCTGTCTCTCTCTGATTCCAACCTCTCCAGTTGTGCCTCTCTCTTGCCGGGTTAAGAAGGAACGGCTGTGTCGGGGTTCTTGAAGGTGCTGGCCTGTGGACAATAATGTGGCCGGAAGGGTACAATTGAACAGACGATTCGTCGCCCCCGGGCCTTTTCTTAACTTCGTTGGAGTTCATGTGATGAGGGCTGCTCGAGATCGTCTTCTTGATATGATATTTGCTCGCAAACAAACAGGTCTCAAAGTGAAGAAACAACAATGGAGATGGAACAGGCATGATATATGGCAGGAGCAAAGGAATCAAACTGCGGGAGAATATGCCTAAACGAGGGACATCAAGTCAGCGCCTTGTTCCTTCGACCAAGCAGCAAGCACATCGATGAGATAGAAGGATATGTGTTGCGGGGGGTCTCAGACATCCAAGGAAGATTGGGCCCTCATTCGTTCCCACCCGTCGCCCAGCTGGGCGACCCTCCAACGGGCCTCCATCAACCCGCCACGCGCCATCAAAGCCCTCCCCACCGTCAACCCCTCTCCAAGGAGAAGGGGAGGTGAGCAGAACTGAGGCGGCCCTCATCAAGGCGAAGGGGTTCGAAGACCGACGCCGAGAAAGGGAGACAGCGGGGAAGAAGCCCAATGCCGGAGGCAGAGCGCGGGGTGGCTCCCCGAGGGGAGACTCGAGCTTGCGGCAAGAGAAACGTAGGGAGGAAACTGCGAAGTAGGAAAACTTATGGTTGCATCTTTGAAGAGGCGGGGGAGGGGAGGGGAGGAGGGGGGCGTGTGATGCAAGTGGAGAAAGAGACAGGACACTCACGTGTTAGCGCAGACAGGACTTGGAGAGCTGAGCAGCTGAAAACGGAAAATCTGCAGGCGATCGGAACAGCGTCGTCAGCAACGAGCCCAATCACACAGGAAAGCACACAAGAACGGAGGCTGTGGAAGGAATCAGGCAAAACGAGGCTGGCAAGCCCCAAAAGAATGGCCTCCCTTGCGGGAGACCGTGGGAGGGTGCGAACCCCCCCAGCTCTGTCGTCTCGGCATGGTCGATAGGACGGGGAGAGAATAAAAGTTGAAGTCATCATGTTGAGGAGCGCGGCGAGGCGAGCAGGCAAGAGCGCCGCGTAAACGCGGTCAAAAGCAGGCAAGGGCCGGTCTAGGACAAGTGGATAGCTGCGAGATGAAGCTCTCAATCGATCAACAGACAGTGCTCACCTGTCAAAGCCGTAAGGTGAGATGGAGGTCAAGGTCGTTGGCCGCCCTGTCATCCGATGGATACGAAGACTATAAATACAGCGAGCGTTGAACAAAGTAAGCGCTCCACTCATGCAAAGGGACAGGCGACATGGGCTAGGAAGGTTTTGGGAAGAGGTAGTTTCAGAGAACCAGGTATCGTCAACCGCTCTCTCGCCTTTTGGGCGAGAGGTGCGTGCAGACGGCACTTCCTGTTGCAATTTTTGGTGGATATCGTCTTGTATGATGCAGAGGGAATGGGGATGGTATAGGCACCGAGGCGGAAGTGAACTCGACTCACCAGGTACTGGACGAACGACCTATCGGACTGATCAACATGGGACGCAGGCCATCTTGCCACAAGACTGGACAAGGCACAAATGCGAAGAGGGGGAAGGGGTGAAAGCTTGATTGCGGTTGGGGGCTGACATGAGGGGAACATAAACCCGAAAAGGCGTCCCTTTTCAAGCCCTCAGTGAGGCAAAGGCACTGACCTCGGCCAGCACGGGCCTTTGACAAGGTGCGCAGAAGATGGTATCATCAAAAGCAAGTGGTCACCGACAGAGAGCAAGTACGAGCTGAGACGGCATGTAGCTAGAAAAGAATGTGGAACGACAAGATCACGAATATTCCTATGGTAGCGCGATGCCCCTCTCTCTGCGATCGCATGTGATGGCGCAGCGCCCGAGTTCTTTCACTCTCTAACGCGGCAGGAGAGAAGGTGTGAGCTCGACAGAGCGGACGAGAACTTATGGACCACGGTACTCTCAGTCTCGGAATGGCTCCAACGCAGCACGTCGTGGAGAACAGCGAGATGGAACCGGCTTCGGACAGCGGGCCGAATACTTACAGCCTGTTCTCGCAGTCGCTCGCGGGATGGTAGCCACTCACACTGAACATCCGGGAGGGTCACATCATAGAGCAAGTCCCGATCAAGAGGTGTGAGGCCGAATGCTGGAACAGGACCCTCAGCATGGCGGTAAGGCTCATCTGAGAGTTGCAAGTGATGACTCGATTTCAGGCTTGTTCCAGGGGCGACGTTTTCCGTCAAGCCATGTCCACGAAGCGCCCGTTCACCCTCGACCATCAACCACTCTCCCACGCCCGCCGCCATGCCCGCCCCACCCAACAACCCCAGTGACGCCAGGTTAGACTCCGGTGTCAACGGTAGCCGTCAGTCTGCTTCAGTCCTGGCATGTATGCTGCCCCGGTCCAACGAAATAGTGAACTGACGCGCGTCCGCTTCTCGTCGGTCAAACAGCTGTCGACAAGAGCTCATCGCAGAGCCAGATCCCGACACACCTCTACTCGCGTCTTCCGGCACACCATCTCCTTCCGGACGGCACACCGGACTACCTCCGGCTCATCCTCCTCTCCCAGACGTACTCGCCCCCGCTCAATATGAAGGAGACGCCCCTCACCAAGGCCGTCAACCTCTCCGCTCGGCTCGGAAACGAAATCTGGCTCAAGCGGGAAGACATGCAGGAGGTCTTCTCCTTCAAGATTCGGGGTGCCTACAACTTTATGAGCGGGCTCTCAGAGGAGGAGCGCTGGAAGGGCGTCGTGACTTGCTCGGCAGGTTAGTCCGAACGTCGTCCTCCTCGATCCTGGAGAAGGGAGGGGGGGAGAGGGAAGAGAGGCCAAGCTATCGGGCTCGCGAGCCTCATCCTTGCCCTCGTCCTGTCTCTCTCTGTCTCTGTCTGCTCTACGCTATCCTGTTTGAGGTGTCCTGCTTGGACAATTGCCACATCGGGTGCCTGTCTCGAGCGTGTTCCCGAGCCGCCTGAACCCACCCCCAACTGACAGTCACTCGCAATTCCACTGTCTACGGACCCCTGGCTGACTTGCCGTCTTCTTGTGTGCCAGGCAACCACGCCCAGGGAGTCGCCCTTGCCGGCTTCAAGCTCGGTATCCCCTGCACGATCGTCATGCCTATCGCGACGCCGACTATCAAGTGGCTCAACGTAGAGCGTCTCGGAGCCAAGGTCGTCCTCCACGGCGACGACTTCGACCAAGCCAAGGCCGAGTGCCTCCGGCTCACGAAGCAGTACTCGCTCACGTATGTCCCGCCGTACGACGATCCGCTCGTCATCGCCGGGCAAGGCACCATCGCAATGGAAATCCTCCGACAGGTTCCCTCCCCCGACACGTTGGACGGCATCTTCGGCTCCGTCGGCGGCGGAGGCCATGTCGCGGGTCTCTGTGCCTACGCTAAGAGGGTTGCTCAACCAAGTCTCAAAATTGTCGGCGTCGAGACGGTCGACGGCGACGCCATGAAGCGGTCGATCGCCAAGGGCGAGCGCGTCCTCCTCGACGAGGTTGGACCCTTCAGCGATGGCACTGCCGTTAAGATTGTCGGCGAGGAGTGCTTCCGCATATGCAAAGATAACCTCGACGCCATCCAGCTCTGCACAAACGATGAGATCTGCGCTGCCATGAAGGATATCTTTGAGGGTGGGTCGCTTTCGCACGAGTAACCACTTCGCTGTCCTGTTGACACCTGCCTCATCTTTCACAGAGACCCGGACTGTTCCTGAACCGTCGGGTGCTCTCTCGCTTGCGGGACTCAAATCGTATATCGTTAAGAATCAGCTCCAGGGTGCCGGCAAGCGGTTCGTTGCCGTCGTCTCAGGTGCCAACGTCAACTTTGGCCGGCTCAAGTTTGTCGCCGAGCGCGCCGACCTCGGCGAGCGCAGGGAGGTGCTAATGAGTGTCACTATTCCGGAGAAGCCTGGAAGGTAATTCCACCGGTTTCCCCCTCTCCCTTACTTTGTGGAGTCAAGAACGCTGATTTCCCTCTCCCCCCCCCCTCCCCCCCCGTCTCTCCCTCCAGCTTCCTCAAGTTCCACTCTCACATCCACCCTCGCACCGTCACCGAGTTTTCCTACCGATATCCTGCCTCCCCCTCAGAACAAGCCTCTATCTTCACGTCCTTCCTCCTCGGCTCCAAATCGGCCTCGGGTCCCTCTCCCTCGGAGCGCAAGACGGCCGTCGACGGCATTGTTGCGGCCCTTCAAGAGGACGGCATGCACGCCTGGGATCTCTCGGAGGATGAGATGAGCAAGGACCACGCGAGGTACCTCATTGGTGGACGCGTCGTCGTTCCTGACGAGAGGATCTTCCGATTTGGTACGGTTTTCTTCTCTAATATAGCCGATAACTTCGCTGTGGCAACCTGCAAATCGTGCCTGGCTGACTTGACCGCTTTTTCTCCGCAGAATTCCCCGAGCGACCCAACGCGCTTCATAAATTCCTGCACAACCTCCACGCCGCCAAGTCGGACAAGCCCTGGAACATCTCCCTGTTCCACTATCGGAACCACGGCTCGGACCTCGGCAAGGTCCTCATCGGCATCCAGGTCCCGACCCAGGACCACGCGGCGTTCAACGTCTTTCTCCAGGAGCTCGCCTACCCGTTCACAGAGGAGACGGAGAACCGGGTCTACAAAAAGTACCTTCGGGCTTAGATCTCTCTTTATATTCTGGTTCACTGTTTTCTTCTTGGTCTCGTTGTATGCATGTCTCTTGCTTAGTCGGGGGCCGAATGGTCATCTATCGTTTGCCGAGATCAACCTTCCAGGCGCTCACCGGGAGCGCTGAGCAAGACGAGTAAGAGGTCAGTTGGAGCCTGTCACTCTTAGAGCAGTCCTGAAGAGAGATCTCGACGTACCCTGAAGCTTCCTCGCTGTCGGGATAATGTACCCAACGAGGAGCGCCGCGCCGATAACCACGCAGATCCACGAGACGGCGTAGTAGCCATCGCGGTCGGTGACACAGTCTCCGCCGAGGGCCGCGCACGTGTGCTTGCCGTGCTCCGAGACGCACTCTGAGGCTGGAGTGGAAACGAGACTTTGCGAGTCAGATATGCTGGTGGTGGAAGAGGAAAGCAGAATGGAGGACCGACCTTCGAGGATGATTGCCTCGCCCTCCTTCAGAATGCGACAGGACGACCTCGTGAAGTAGTCGACACCTGAGGACCGACGAATCCGCATCAGCGAAGGAGAATCGCAAGCAGTCTGAGACGGTCAAAAAGCGTACTCTTGAGGACGAAAGGCTTGGGCCATGTGCCGCCAAGATTGCTGACGGTGTTGAGGAGCTGGAGTGCAGCAGAGCGGATCAGTGAGGCAGCCTGCCGGTAAACAAACAACTAAAGACGAACCGTCATATATGTGCCGCCAATGACAGGGTCGGCGATCTGCGTGTGAAACGCGCTGATGCCGACGAACTGGATGGTCCTGTTCTCGTTCAAACGGCAGATCTTGATTCAGTCTACCAGGATCGTATCTTAGAGGGTGAAGCAGAGAAGAGACGTACGAAGTAAAGGAGGCCAGGACGGTGGACAGAACGACGAAGGCAAAGTAATAGCCAGGGATGGGCGTCTCCGAAGGGAAGTAGGCCACGAGCGCCATCGAAACGAGACCCGCGGCGAGACGGAAGGTGAAGGCCGAGATCCAGGGGTTGAGCGGACGGTTGCCGGTCGACCACATCGCGGCAACCCTTAATATAGACCAGCATCGCATTATCAGCCAAGGCCATCGAAAACAAGGGTTATGAGTGATCGAAGGACGAACCAACCACCAATCATCTGGAAGGGGAAGTCGATAAGGACCGCGACGGCCATGTCCTCCTTGAGCAGACCCTTCTCGAGCAGCTTTAGCGAGGTAATGGAGTCGTTCGCCATGAAGCCGATCTTGGCGAGCAGATGCAGAATCACGAAGGATTGGACGTCTGCGAGAGAAGCGTGACATCATCAGCTGTCCGTTGTTCCCGCTGGACTGCAAGGACTCACGCTTGAGCTTCATAATGCTGAAAATGGTTGTATAGACCTTCTTGACGTCCATGTCAGGGTCGTCCTCAGAGACAGGATCCTGCAGTGATAGAATTGGGTGTCAGCAGCCGAGCACAAACATGAAATCGGGCGCTTGGAAGCCCACCTCTTTCTGGAACCGAAGGAGCCAGACAGTGATCGCGAGGTACATTACGGCCCAGAATTGAAGGTAGCCGCCAAGGGAGATGAGTGGGTAGTCGAGTGGGGTTGACCGGAAGTACTTATTGCTATAAAACGGGAGTAAAGAGTTTGGTTTAGCCCTAGCTCTGACCATCACAGGTGAACAATGGAACCCACCCAAACTCGGTCGAGTTGAACGCGAGAAAGACGGTGAACGAAAGGAAGTAACCGCTGTTGAGACCGACTGTCTGGGCGGTGCTTGCGTATGAGAGGTTCTCATGCGAGAGTAGCGTAAGCGCCCACCCGTCGACGGCGATGTCCTGGGTTGCAGCAAAGAAGATGAGAGAAACAAAGATGAAGGTGAGGAAGCCAACGTTGGGGACCTCCTGGAGGGAGCGATAATGGTGGACAGCGAGTTGGCCCGCAGCAGCAGCAAGAGCGAGACAGTCAGTGCATGTCCCCTGCAAGCAGCAGAGCAAGGACGGACCTCCTCGAGCCAGCCGTTTATGTTGCGGCCCAACCACCACATTGCCGAGCCGATGATAGCCTGCACGGGGATGATCCAGCTCTTGCGGCGACCGATGGAAGGCCAGAAGCAGGCGTCAACGATCGGCGACCAAAGGAGCTTGAGGGAGTATGGGTATGTCGAGAGGGAGAAGAGAGCGAGTTGGGAGTAGGAGAGCTTGGGCTTGAGGAGGAAAGGGAGCGTGCCAAAGACGAGGCCGAGGGGAACACCTTGGAGGAGGTCTGGACGACACGAGAGAAGCAGGAGGCGCGACATCAATGTGTCAGCATACAAGCTAAAACGGGAGGCGTAACTCCTGTCCAAACAGTCTCGACAGGGAGACCACTAGTAAACTAGCTCTCGCAGCTTCGACTCTTCGAAGGGCTTGGTAAGAAGTTACGTTTGCGAACAGTGAAGCCAACCATCGCTGTCGTCGTCGTCCTTTGGCGGGTCTGAGCACAAACCCGCCGTCGTGACATGCGCGTCCCTCACACGACTGACCACGATAAAGAGAAGCAACTCACAGAGCAGAACGAGGAGAGCAAAGCTCCTCCGATCCTTCCCCGTCAGCATGCCGCCCTTGCCACTCTTCTCCGAGGCAGCGGCGTGGTCCAGACGCGCGGCAGCCTTGTCAAGCCCCCGGGTCGGACTCTGCCGACTAGCGCGGTTCGGCTTGTAGGGTGGCGGCGAGGCGAGCTCGTACTCGCCCCGCTCGTCAAGGTCCGCGGCGGACTCGATGTTGCGGTGGCGCGGGGCGTCGACAAGCATGGGCGCAGACGAGGAGGACGCAGACGACGACGGGGACTGGGATGACGGCGAGGTGTTTCGGCAGGGAGTGGGGGGAGACCGTCTCTTTGCTGCCTTTCGGGCCATGGGAGAGCGGGCGGGAGTAGAAGCGAGCGAAGGGGCTGAGTCTGAGAGTTGCGAGTGAACGAGTGTGGGTGGAAGGGTGAGGAAACAACTGGTGAGGGGCAAAGGTGGTGGAGGTCGAACGCGTACGAGGTCGCGAGGAGAGTCCGTTTCGTTGCCAGCGCAGCGACAAGCGCGGTCGAAGGCCGGCGGTGGCGGGCGTGCCTGACAGGTCTGGTTGTCAAGGGTCCGACTCGGTCGGTTCGCATCGAGATGAAAGTGCCTCAATGTTGATTATAAAAGATCCACTCAAGGTCCGATAGACTTGTGCGGGGATTTAACCTCGCCTTGTCAGCCCGCTACAGACATAACTGACGACGAGTCTCTTCCGTTCAGATGATCCCTAATAAAGCGCACATGAATCCTCCATCAACACCACCCATTACCTAGGAAGTTGTTTCAAGGATACTTGGAAGTGCACGCAACGCACGAAGGAAGGTGAGCTCGCCTCGCGCCATGTAGCTCGATTAAGAGTGGGCATGCTTATCTCGCGCAAATCTACAAGGAGGCGGTCAGCTTTGCGACTCCACCTCTCCGTGCACTTCATGCCACTCTCTTACGGTTCCGTCCGACTCGATGAATATCCAGTGCCCGGTGTCTCCTGCTTCCTCGTGGACGTGAACAACACTTTGACGGATGAGGTCGCAGAAGCCAACCTTGTGACACTTACCCGATACTGCCAGGTCGAGATCCTGAACGCTCAGGCTGTCTTCGAAGAGGCGAGGCTGGAGGTGCAGATTGGTGCATATGGTTGAGGATGCTTGAAACAAGCGTGGCGAAAGAGGAGCGGTACCGCACCGTAGCGAGCAGCCGAGCCCGGTGGTCCCATGATCAAGACGTCGATTTGTGTCCACTCATCTTGGAAGGGAGTCGGTCTGGATGTCGACTGAGGTAGCAGCAAGCGAGGAAAAATCGTCGCTCAGCTTTGATGACTTCCTCGATGGGGTCGGCGGGCGCGCGAACATCGATCTGAATCGTCCTACCCCAGGCATGAGCTGATGATGCTGACGATAAGCATCGGGGTCCTTGATGGCCTTCCGTCAAAGCTTGGGGAACGCGAGCCCGCTCATGAGCGAGGGGATAAACCTCATCACTTAAGGATCTTTCAGGGGCTCTCTGCCGCTGTTGAGCTGGTCCTGGATAGAGTCGGCTTTGAGCGGGACTCAACCCATGCCCGGTCGGAACACGTGAGCTACTGGATCCAGTGCCGGCAGCGGACCACCCCCCTCCCCCCTCCGTCCTTCCCCCTAGTGTGTCGGCGAACGGCCTGGTCGAGGGACAGAACAGGCTTATCCAGTCGGTGAACTTACGGGTCGAGAAGGAGTGCTAAAAATAGACAAAAAAGAGAAATTGAGCTCTCTCCAGATGTGAGAGATGGGGAGAAACTGGGAATTCCGAGATCTTGGACCGAAATATGGGTCTGCCACGCCTTGGTCGCACTCAGAGGGCAAGAAGAGGATAAGGCTGAGTATATCAGCCGGGATGAAGATCGATGCCTTCACTGAATGCGTGCGAGCCGGCTGAGGTCGGCTGGTTGCCGCAGTGTCTTCTGGCGTTGCTGGCCGTCAGAACTGGGGAATCAGTAACAAGAATGAGACCGACAGATGGAACGAAGACAGGGACGTACGACGTCTGGCGGTCTCTGCAAGTGCAATTTCATAGTCACCTCCTTCTAGGCGAAATTCTTGCTGTCGTGCTCCACAGCAATTTCGCATTTTTGCCATGTTCTCTCGTTTATATCCAATGCTTGAGGTCCTGTTCACAATTTAGGTTTTGAAGCTGACTTGAATGTCGTCCCAGAGCTCAATTCCGAACCGGCAAAAGGCAGCGGCTGCCGCCGAGAGCGCTTCATCGAGCCGCCCAAGTAGGCTGAGAGGTGAACTGAGATGAATCCATAAAGGTTGCGGTAAGGGTGAAAGGATGGCGATATGCTTGGGGACAGAGAGAACGGTGATGGTTGGGGGGAGTACGAGCGCCCGAGCGAGACGTGTCTCAAGAGCCGACCTTGCCTGGCGCAGCGAACACCAGGGCCGAAGGGTCGAGCACCGCTTTCTGAAGACTGTCACTTGCGTCATCTTAATACTAAGCGATTATCGTATGCTTGACCAGATGGCGCGCGTCACTGAGTGTGCAAAGCGCATACACGGATACAACTGGTCACCTCCCTTTTGCTCTCGCCACATTTTCGATTCTTTTGCTCGCGAATGCTGTGAGATTTGCTGCCCAGACTATCCACTGTTCCTCATCAGCCTTCAGCCTTCAGATAGCTCCAGATCCTGGGAGATCGTCACCTTTGAGGTAAAACTCCTAGGAGCTACGCGCGCTTGGTTTCCTGAACTGAACAGCTGCTGAGTGAGCCAGATTCAGCCCGTCAGAAGTGAAGTATAAGCAAATAACCAAATTGGACCGGGACGGCCTAATCTCCGCTCCACCCTACCCGGCTCTCAGTCACTATAACGGAGCAGAATCAGATTAAGATTGGAAGGGGGCAGAGTCAGTCAAGCTTGGTAAATGTTGAGAGAGCAAGTTTTTCACTTCTCGTCAATCCGTGATTCATGGACGTGAGCACTGGAGATGAAAGGCAGAGAGCAAACAAACACACTTGCATCCTCGGCCTTCTTCCCCCACACCGGGCAAGCTTACATAGAGAGGAGGACAAACGGCTGGAAAATATCAAAGCTCACCGGCGGGCCGGTGACTACTGTGTGAATATCTGCGGAGAAGAAGCGAGGCTCGGCAGCGTTGCGCGGAACGTAGCCGAAGTTTTTTTGCGTCCCCAATCTCCGCCGGAAGGGTGAGGCTGCGGGGGAGCAGATTGAGCTGTTGCAACCCCGCACGTCGTCGTTCGACATGCTTATAGGCACGTCCAGGTCCGCGCTTGTCTAGTGCTGTTAGTAAGCAAAGAAAAATAAAGAATAGATGGATGGACGAAAGGGCGCGCGGAAGGGTAACTGATGGCGATGACGTGTCTTTCGGCTTCTCAACTTCGCCGTTCCTCATCCCTATGTCGAACGGGAGCAAACCAGGGGCAGGAGGCGAAAGAGGAACAACTTTGTCCCCGCTCGTCGCTAGAAGACGAGGGACAACCACGGCATTTGAGCGGCACTGATCCAAAGGTTGATATTCATCCTGCGCGGTGCTGCTTTTTTCTCCTGTCTATTGCTGGGTGGTCCAACTTCTCACCTCCTCCTCCCACCTCCTCCTCCCACCTCCTCCTCTCACCTCCTTTGGTTCCGACATGGCGCGAGACAGCTTGAGTTACTAAATATTTCGACTACTCAAAGTAATGGCTGGCGAGAGAGGGAGGCGGGGCGAATGCATGAATGGACGATGTGATGAAGCGCGAGTGGCCGGCCGGCCCGTCGCGGGAATCCCAGTTGGCGTGGCTCCCACGCGAGGCCTCGCTCGACACGGAGGTCTGGACCAGGCCGAAACAACGCCTTCCCCGCCCGGGGATCTTAGCTCTGGAGTGGAAGAGGAAACGCCTCGCTCTTTCTACGCTTCTCGTTGGTTCGTTCCTCCGTATGGGACCGGTGTACAGCACCTCTCCCATCGACCTCCACCCAGCAAGAGAGACGACGACCTTCGCGCGGGCTTGAGCGACTTCCATCTTCTTCTTACCCGGCGTTGGCCTCACCCCGCAGGGATCTTCTTCCGGCCCCACACTGTCGACTCACCCGTGCTTCTTCCTCGCATCCGCCCGACGCGCCTGTAACCGGCGTCTCCGCCGCTCTGTCTCGTCTTCTCGTCTTCTCGTCTTCTCGTGCGCCCACCTCCACTATCATCGCCCTCCCTTCCCATCCTCCGGCGTGATGGCGCACTCCCCGACAGCGAGTTCAAGTCCGTCCTACACCCCCTTGTCGACTCCTTCGCTTCCCGCACCCGTTTCGGCGACGTCGCCCACGACGGCCAGCGCGGGGGACGACAATGACGAGCGGACCCATGGGCTCGCCTGCTCTCTCGAAACCTTTTCCTTTGGGTCCGCCTCTTCGGCGACAGCAGAAGCAGCAGTGTCCGCGGCCGTGGTGGAAGGCAAGATGTCTCTGCCTTCGTTCCCTGCCTACTGCCTGCCCCTTGCAGCGAGGGACATCAACGTGGGTGGAAGCGACGACGAGGGCGCTTCCCAGCGGACAACGATGAGCCACGCCCCTCTGCTCTCTACCCCCCTCTCGGCTGGCGAGAGTCCCTCTTCGTCACGACTGGTCCAGCCTGCAGGCACACCCGTCGTCGGTCAGTCCTCTGTCTCCCTTCCTGTTCTGTTCTTGGGACTGCCACCGACCTCTAAGTTGTCTTTGTACCCACCACACACAGAGCTGGGCTGCTTCGAATACCCGGCGTGGGACGACTGCGAGGCCGAGTCCACCGACGGTCCTCCCTTCTATCGCCCTTCATCTTTGTCGCCCTCCGCCACGCTGCGCTTCCCAAGCGGCCGGCGTAACTCGTCCGCTCTCTCCGCCGCCTGCTATGCTAACCTCTCGCCCCCAACTTGGTCCCACGCCGTGGCGGCCGCCTCGGAAGCCCACATCATCGCCCACCGTCTCTCGCTCTCGTCTTCGTCGGCCTCTCTAGCAGCGTCAGCAGCGTGGCCGCCTGTTCGGCCGGCCCCGACGCCTCAGGCACGGCCGCCTCTCCAGGGCTTCCTAGTCCACGACGACACTCGTGGACGAGGCTCGACCTCAGCGCCGCAGCTGCCCACGGCGTCGGGCGAAGGCCACCAGTTCGTTGCTGCGTCTGCGCCTCGTCTTCTAGACTCATCGTTCGACGCTACAACGACGATACCCCGACGTCCGTCAGCGCCCTTGCCTGGTCTCGCGGGAACTGCAGGTTCACTTCAACGAGCCTCCTCGCACCACCGACCCTCGCTCCCCTTGCTCTTCCAGCACTCGCACCTCCACCCAGCCCGACCACACTCTTCGTCGTCTTCCCTGCCTTCCACCTCAACTACGCCGACGCCGACGCAGCATTACTTTGTGCCTTTGACCCAAGAGGCGCCCATCCCTCCGAGCCTCATGGATCATCCGGCGCTCGCGAAGCGGAGAGGCTCGCTCCCCGGCCAGCAGGCGACTCGGCCGGCGGTCTCGCCCCTTCTCAGGCGGCACCGACTCTCGTCAGACGAGGGCAGCGGCACGCCCAACACCGCCAGCCATTCCCGGCCCTCCTCAACCTCGCCGCCGCCGCTTGAAGGCGAGGCGCTTGTGCGGGCCGTCGTCGCGGAACATGGAAGGAGGCAGCAACTCCGGGCGGCCGAGGAGTCTGCAGCGGCAGCAACAGCAACAGCGGGAGTCAGTCGACCTCGGCTCGAATCTATTGTCTCTGCTGGGTCTCAGGAGTCGTCTGGTTCGAGCGCAGGGAGTGGAGGCAAGTCGAACGGAGATTCATCGCCGCTAAGTAAGTCGTCGGAGGCGGTGGGGCAGGACAAGAAGGCGGTGCTGGCAGTCTCTCTTCTGACGGCGGCGAAAGGAGTTGTCGCTGTCAGTCTTTAGGCCGCTGCTCATTATTAATTTTTGCTTGTTTTTTCTAGTAGTTTTTTTTTTTTTTGGTTTCTACCGATCTTGATCTTTCCCTTGCTCTGTTTTCTCCGACACTCACACACCACCTGCCATCGCATCATCGAGGTTTTATCTACTTCTCCATTTGCATCCAAGTTTTTCCCGCAGTTGTATCACCCCTTCCCCTTCCCTCTCCCTCTCTACCATCAAAACACGTCACGTCTACTCCTCTCAGCCTTGCCTTATACACGCACATCCCGCTCGCTCGCATACTCCTTGGTCTATCCCGCTGCCCAGCCAAGATGACGACCTTATTCAAGGCTTACTTTTGTTTCATCTCAACTCCCCGTCCCCGTCCCCCTCCTCCTCCCCTCGCTTTCGCCTCACATTGAGTCACTCCGGATCCCCTTTGTCAGCACCAGTAGCAGACTCTCAATCCTCTCCTGCCTCTCCTTCATCTCCGCCAACTCCTCCCTGAGCAACTCCCTCTGCTTCGCCTCGCTTACACCCGCCCCCGCCCCACCAGCGGCAGCCGTCACCCTCTCAGCGAGCGCATCAGCGTCCAAAGCGAGCTGCCGACCTTGCTCGTCGGCGACGCGGACCTCGGGAATCCCCCGTCCGAAGAGACGGGCGAGCGGGGAGGAGGAGCCCCTGCGGCCTGTGCCGGTGGCGTCCGTCCCTGGGTCAGTGGGGCTGTACTTGCGGGTGCTGGTCCGCTTCTGGGCGAGGGTCGGCGGTGGGCGGGAAGAAGACGACTCGCCGACCGACTCGGGCTCGGACGTGATGAGCCTCGTAGGGGTGGGAGGCCACCCCGCGAGCGTCGCCCCAGGCTGAGACCGCGAGATCTCCCTCTCCAAGTCCGCGGGCCTTGCCGAAAGGGAGATCCCCGACCCGTCTGCATCCGAGAGACCCTCGGCTGAGAAGACGGCGTCGACCCAGTCGGTGCCGGAGCCGACGAGCGCGCCGACGACGTCTTCGATCGCGGAGCCCACGCGGGTGCGGGCGAGGGAGAAGAGCTTGCGGGTGCGGGCGCGCTCGTAGAAGGAGATGGAGAGGAGGAGGGGGAAGGTCTGGAGAATGGAGATGGTGTCAGTGTATGCGATGGCTGGGTCGAGGGGAGGGCCGTATGACCCGCTCACCGAGAGCCGGACGAGGAAGACGGTCGCGCGGTGGAAGGCCCGCGGGGTGAGGACGTAGTTGAGCGGGCCGAGGATGAGCGCCGCGGAGATGTTGAGCCTAGATTGAAACCGTAAGCACTCATGTCTTGGAGGTGCGGTGGAAGAACGGAGAACGCACGGAATGATGAAGGAGAAAATGGCGTCCGACTTGACGCCGCCGATGGTCCCGACGGCGGCCTGGAACGCCGACTCCTCCTTAGCCATCGTCGAGATGTAGGAGTAACGGTTAGAGAGGATTGAGATAAGGACTGAGGAGGGGGAAGGGTCAGCCGGTCATCAAAGGTCGAGTCTGGGAGAAGGACCACCTACTGGTGAGGAGAACTGTCGGACAGACGAAACACTGGGCATTAGCGACACCTAGGAATAGATGACAAAACTACTGACGAGTGCTGCAGAGAGCGCCGTAGGCGATGAGAAGGATCGGTCCATAGATCTGTCTCGACGACTGCGTGAGATGACTGTCGTCTCTAGAGTAAGGCAAGAGTTCGCAAACGAACCGGGTGGAAGCTGGCGCTGGAATCGAAGGACAGGTACATGGATCCGAACCAGATCCCTAAGACAAATATTGCATCAGTCTTCTCACCTCGTTCATAAAGAAAGCCTGGGAGATCAAGAAGGGGTCCACTACTTACGTGCCATAAGCCAGAGGATGGACCGCGCAGTCCAGGTCCCCTTCCCGAGCGTGAGAAGCGCCCAGAAGATGCCCGTGAAGCAGATGACGGCAAAGCCCATGAAGACAGCAAAGTCCTGGAGCATCTTCTTGAGCGCGACGAGGATGACGTTGCCTGAGATGACACTGCAAGAGGTGTTGAAGGTGAGATTCAACGCAGCTCACTTGCACTCAATGAACTCGTGAAAAGCGACTGACGTGAAAGCGAGCCGGGGGAAAAGCAGCGCCGCACTGCACGCCAGCGTGTCGAACGCGAGCTGGGACGTCTGATGATCCGTGTCGTGCGAGACGAGACCGCGGATTCGGAGACCGAGGTAGGTGAAGAAGATGAGGAGGAAGCCCGTGTCGAAGCCGTTGAAGAGGGATTGGCTGTAGAAGGCGAAGCCATGCTCCTTGGTGGCGGCAAACTGGTCAGGGGAGGAGGAAGTAGGTCAGAATCGCTAAGGCTGCAGGCGGTGACAAAGAATCGTGACGCACCTCATCAAGAGCGAGGCCGAGGGCAAAGAGGATAAAGATGATCTCCGAGGCATTCATGTACGAGTGTTCCTGGTTCCGGACGAAGGTAACAAAGGCGACGAAGAGCAGGGCGAAACTGGGAAGAAGTCCATTCGTGGTCAGCTTGCTTAAATGCTCCAGTTTATCGCACTGCATCTACTCACTTGAGCATTTCAATGACATCTCGCCAGAACGGCACTTTGAGCCTCGCCGTGTCGAGCCAGCCGGCATCGCGAGCGTCGTAGAGGTACACGCCATGTTGGCTGCTGCTGGACCCTCCGAGACCTCCACTGATCCGACGCTCACGGTCCCGGATACGTTTCGACTTGTAGTTGTCGCTGAGAAGGGCGCGCTTGGAGGAGAGCGTCTGATGGTAGACGATGGTGCCAGAATGAATGAGGCTGATAACCCGTTGGAGGAGGGGCGTGGAGAGGAAGACTGGGAACGGGAGTGAGGTTTAGAGATCTCTCATATCATGGAAAGAGAATGGGAACCTGCTGACATTTGGCCTGCGAGGTGATGGCGAGCTCAAGTGCGTTCTGCATGTCGTCCTCGACGTCGCTCATATCCACCGAAGCAGCAACGCTCTCCGGGGCGCCAGCATATGGGTTCCATGACCTCGAGAGGACATCGACGAGCTCAAGGTCCGTCGACGCAAAGACGCGGGCGAGCTTGATGGAGAGGAGCTCGCAGAGGTCCGCCCGGGTCCTCTGGAGGGAAGCGAAGCTGAGAGTCGAATCCGCGAGGCGCAGGAACTGGACGCGGTTCAGGAGGAGCGCATAGATGATCGCGGGGGACCGGACGCGGGTGTAAGTCGCGATCATGGGCCGAAGGACGGAAAAGTTGACGTCCGGGGCATTGAGCTGCTCCCAGCTGAGACTAGAGTCGATGTTGAGCTGAAGGAGAAGGAAGCAGGATGCGCACGGGTCGCCGGGGGTGAGCGAGAGGGGCTCTCTCCTCTTCTCCGGGCAGAAGTGCCCGTGTCTAGGGACGTACCTTGACGTCCTCATGGATAGAATGGACCAAGCTGTAGACATTGACGCTGGCGAGCGAGAGGGATGGAAGAGTAAGCGGTCACAATAGACGATGGACCGGAGATGATAAGGACGAGAAGCAGCGTAGACGGGACGAACTTCGAGAACTCGTCCTCCGAGGGACGGTTTGAACCCAAAAGGGGAGCTCGCTCCGGATCGGAATGGGCAGGCATGGTGGACTAGGGAAGGAGGCGGAGATCAGCCTGTCCGATCTAAGGAAGCAAGGGGGACGACCACCGAAGGGAAGGCGCGTCGTTGTCTAGAAGGACTCACGCCGGGGGGAGACAGGCCACGGAGGAGAATTGCTCTTCAGAGACAAGAGAGAGAGAGAGAGAGAAGAAAGGAGTCTTAGCTCGTTCGGGCGAACGGTTGGTGGCCGTCGCGAGGGAAAAGGAGGCGAGGAGCAGTTGAGAAGGGCAGGCGGCCTAGGCCTATTAGTGAAATCACTCCGCGGTCATCTCAAGCGAGGCCTGAGCGCCTGTGTGATGAGCTGAGTGACGAACATATGAGGAGAGGATTATCGAGAAGGAATTTGTTCTTTAAGCGAAGAGATAACTGGAGATGGATCTTCCATGCTTCCTCTTTCATTTCCCTTCCTCTAGTTCTTGATCATTCTGATGGATGTGACGACAACATTTGGAAAGCGGGACGCGGACAGACCTTGGGTAGTAGAGCATGGCAAGATCGAAAATTGTGACGACAAACCATCTCCAACCTAATCTTTTTCGAAACCTCGCAGCAGCCAGTCGCTTTAGCGACCTCGCGATATGTCTCTATTCCCTCTGACACCAACCCGGAGAGATAGATGGCCATCTGAGACGTAAAGACGGCGTCGCACCTTCGAGGGGCGGTCTCCTCTGATATAATTACCCTGAGTTGCCCCTCTCGCTCGTCGCTCATCTCCAGTCTCCTGCCCCGTCGTTGCCACCTGACGTGGATCGCATAGCGGCCGTGAGATAGCGTTGAAGGGTTACTATCCGATGAGCGACACGAAAGCGTCATCGTCGTGGACCGGGAGATGACAGCTGCGTTAAGCACGAGCGAAGGCGGGCCGGCCTTGGCTCCTCCATCGGATGACCCTCGCATACTCTCTTCGTTCTCTCGCTCTCATGCCGTCAGGAATACCAGACAGCGAAAACTATATCGTATAGCGCCAGCGCGCGAAGACAAGGAAAAAGAGGAAACGACGTGAGAGAAGGAGGTGTGGTGATCGAAGAGAAAGAAAAACATTTGGTACAAGATGAGGTAGAGAAGGGCCTAAGGTGGTTGGCTATGGATGGAGGTATGCAAGAGAGGACGGTGGAGGACGAGCTCGGATGGTGGAGAGAACTGCGTCCTTGCGGGGGTGGTAGGCATGGGGTGATGATGCAAGAACTAAAAAGACCCTGGAAAGGAACGACGAAAACGGACGCAAGGAAAAAAAAAACCACTAGGTGAGGATGAGAGTAGGGCTGCCCCGAAGTACCGTCGTCGTCGATGATGATGGCGAGGACAATGTAGACGACGTCGGCGAGGCGGATCGACTCCGGAGCTCAACAGAGTCAGCGGACTCGTCGACGGCATCTTCTACGGACGCACGGCGCTGCCTCTGGGACAAGAGGTAGCGCTCAATCTCCTCGACGGGCGTTGGGCTGGCCGACGAGGGCGAGATGGCAGCGAAGGGGTGCGACGAGGGAACAAGCTTGTACTTTGCGTTGAGCTGCATGGGGAAAAAGATGGTGAGAGAGGGAGGCAAGGTCGTGTGAGCAAGCGGGTTTGGTCAGACGACGGAAGGACCAAGAAGACTCACGCCTTGGGCAGCCAGATCCTCGCAGAGGTAGTGGAGCGTCGAGAGGGCCCGCTTTCGCAGCGAGGAGCATGATTCGAGATCTGGGAGGGAGAAGAGACAGGGACGTCAGACACATGTCGTTTGACCCCACACAGGAGGGGCGGAACGGAAGCGCGGGGGAGCCGTCTCATGAGGGAGGGGGAGAGGGGCAAGAAGAGGGGAGCGCGCGGGGGCGTACTGACCGTCAAAGGACGACGACCAGACAGGAATGTTGCAGGTCAGCTGGACGTCTTGAGACGAGCCAGGCGTAGACCGGATCGACCTGGCGGAGGGGAGGAGCAGATGTTGTCAGCCCGAGGGAGGTATGAAGGCGGAGAGGGCAGGCCACGGCTTGCAAGGGAGACGCACGACTCGAACTGGGTGAGGGCGTCGAGGTCGGCATCCGAGGGGAGGGTGTGGATCGTCTTCGGGGAGGTAATCATTGTTGGCGTGTGGGGCGTGGGATAAGAGTGTTGTGGAGATGTGGAAGAGGTGGGTGTTGAGGAGGTGAGGGGGAGACGAGAGAGGCCGGCAAGTGGTAGGTAGCAGGACCGGGTATTGGGCGCAGCGGGCTGGCGGTGGGCGTTGAGTGGGCGGGCAGCCGAGGGCTCGTTTGTTGTTGGTGGATGTCGGTGTGCAAGTGGAAGCGTCCCGAAGATGACCAGTGTCGCTAGCAGGAGACAGGGCGAGGCAGCGAAGGAGCAGGAAGAAGGTGGAGGCAAGAAGACGATCAGGGTCTTTCGCTGCGAAAGGCGAGGCTCACTTGATCCGTCGTCGTTCGCCGCCGGTTCCTCCGTCGGGGCGCCGTCTTCTGCGCTGGAGCCAACCGGGCCGGGCCCGGTTCTGTCGACATCCACGAATCTTGGGCGGCCCACACCCAAATGGGAGAACTGAGAGCTCATGTCCGGGCGCTCGGCTGCCCCAACAGCGGACGACGTGGACGTCGCACTCCGCGTCTCGCGGTAACATCGTCTGTATCGTCGCTGAACGATCCTGGCGCGCGCGCGCTCTTTCTCCTTCTAGAGACTTTTCTCTTCGTCTTCGCTTGAGGTCTTTGCCTTGCCACCTTGTCCGCCGTCCATGTTCTCGGCGCCACGACGAACGCTCCCTCGGCCCAATCATAGCCCGCGCACTCGCCACGCCGTCGTCAACCGTTTTTGTCGAGCAAAAAAGGCTGAAGCACGGAGTTCGGCGCAAGTGCATGGCATGAGGACAGGCGAGCACGTGCAAAAGGTAGGGATGGATGCAGATGAGGGTCGGAGAATGCAAAGGGGTAAATGAGGGTTGGATGTTAGACGATGGAGCGATGAAGCGAAGTGAGGTGATGATGGGACGCGATATATGAGTGAGGATGCGAAGAATGTGTACTGGAAGAGGGGTGAGGGAGGAAGGTTTTGGTGCAATGAGACATGAGTCGTGATCAAGCGGAAGACGAGGCAAACTCCAGGTGCCGCTTGACATAACTGCGTTTGAGTCATGACATTTGGTCAGCCAACGTTTGACAGGGGGACCAAAGAGTCATGTCGAGAGCGTACGTGAGCATGTATCTATTTTTCAAAGGATTGGAGGAAGAGTCAGTCGACCACCTCAGGAGTCGGCGAAGGCGAGCGAGGCAGACACTTACGGTCGGCTGTCGAGCACCGCACCAATCGTCGTCCTGGTGACCCTTTCGTCGTCTGCGATCATGAAGTCATCAGACAAAGGCTCTGAGCAGGAGCAGCGGGCAAGACTGACCGAAATGATACCATTCGTCTTTGAATTTGGCAAAGTTGGTGTCTGTTTCGAACCGGTCCGTCAGCAGTTGCCTACAACCCCTCCCCTCCCCCACCCTTCGTTCAGAAAAACAAGACTAACAGTGCCCGTTGTCCAGTTTCCCCTGATGGCACACAACTGCACAAAGGTCCCAAGCCATCCTCTCTGCGCCAGCCAATCTTGGGATAGGTACGACGCCTTCGAGCTCGTCCTCCTGCGCAGCTTGAACGGCCGCCGTCGTGTAGGGCGTCATGTCAAGCTTGAGGGGGAAGCGGACGGGAGTGTCGATCTTGGTGGACGTGGTGTTGGCGTGATGCTCGAAGCGCTGGAGAAAAAAGTGGGTTTGAATGGAGGACAGTCGAGCGCGCAAGAGTATGGGAACGGACCTTGAGCTGGATGGAAAGAACGGGAGGGAGCTTGCGAAGGCTGAACTGCTTCGTGGCATCCTATAAGGGAGAAAATGTCAGGGGTCGTTGAAACGCTTCACGCGAACTGAGTGCTCACAGCAGACGACACGCCACACTTGTCGCAGAGATATTGCTGGCCGAGCCGCTCCGGGGATGTGTACCTGAGAAACAGGGCAAAAGTGAGCATATGCAAGTCATCAGCTCAGCTCAACCGCGCTAAGCTCACCGTCTGAGGCAACCGGCGAGCGTTTGAACTCCAAAGGCGCCCGGCTGGCCTTTGAGGTCGAGCGAAATGTCGAGCATCGGGTCGAACGCCGAGGTCACGCCCCCGCAGGAACCGCACCGAACGTCAGACTGAAGGAGGCCAGAGAACGTTGAATCTGGGAGGAGGTTGCGTAAATGAGGTGTGGGCAGTGTGCCAAGACAGGTGGACGCACGAATTGGACAATCGCACACCCCGTCGGGGCCTCCAAAGGCCGTATGCATTTGGTTCAAAGCAGAGATGAAGAATCTGTGGCCGAGAAGATGAATCTTAGTCTACAATAAACCTAAGCGCAGCGGAAACGCATGCTCGCTCACTCATGCGCATCCTGCTGAGCGTAGCCGGCGAGGTCGACGGAGCCCTTCCACATCGAGGAGAGAAACTGGACGAATAGATTCATCAGAAGGGGGAGTAGTGAGAGAGTGACTTCTGCTGCTCACAGTCACAGGTCCAAAGGGGCTCGGGTCATCCGAGTGAAACTGGCGCGCGCAGATGTGTCAGATGTTGGCAAGCACCAAAAGGCAGAGCAAGGCAATATACCTCAGAGTAGAGAAGATCCATCTCGCAACCCATACAGGGCTTGGCGCCCTGACAGTGGAAGCGATTGTGGGCGTCCGAGAGAAAGTGGCTCCTAAGAAGCGGATTGTGGAAGAAGGACTGAAGGATCACAGAGAGGAAGCACGTCTGGCCGATGTTGCGGATCCCACGGGGACCTTGTAAGACAAAGGCGAAGGGAAATGATAGATAATGCATGGGTCAGCGTTTGCGTATGTCTCCGTCTCTCAAACATTCATACGCCTCCACCCCACCGGCGACAGACTGAATGAGCCAACTCACCTCGACAGCTGACGGGGGTCGCGCGGGCGAGGATCGCTCGTTCTTCTTCCGATAACACGGGAGGCAAAGACCTTGGCCGTTTCCGTCTCGGCCCTGGGCATCGCAGAACGACAAGCGGACGGCAGGCAGATCAGCGTTGGAAGGGAGAAGCTCAGGTGGTCAGGGCGCGCGACAGGACGACAACGCACCTCCCAGCAGTCGCGACTCTGCTCGGTCTTCCTCATCGAGCTTGAGGTCCAGAGAGACACGCTGAAGTCGCGTGCTAACGATGAAGTCGTCGCAGAGTAGGCAGAAGACGGTGCCCGTTGAAGAGTCGACACCTAAAGGAGGGAAAGGAGGGCAACGGGGGGCGGGGGGGAGGGGGGGGAGCAAGCCTGACGTCAGACGATGAAGTGATGAAGGGAGAGAGGATGTCGTGATAGAGAACAGGTGGGCAGACAGATACTGACAGAGAGGGTGTGAGGCGGATCTGAGATGCGAGACGATGTGCTGGGTCGAACCAAAGCAGCCGATGAAAGGACACGACAGACAGGCGAACGGCCGGCCGAGGGCCTTCGCGCAAGTCGAGCACGTCGGCGGCTGGGGACCAGGGGCACATGTCAGGATCATGAGAGGAACAAAATCTAGGCCTAGAAAGCGGAGGGAAGGATGAGTCTCTCACCATCTTGCTGCTCCTCGACGAATGGCCTGCCGTAGCAGGGCTGCGCGTCCGCTCCCTCGCCGCCCACTTGACGACATCTTCCAGTCGACGCTGGGCGCTCTCGCCCTGCTTGGACCGCAGAAGGTCTTCAACATGCTCGCACCTCTGCTCGGCCCTCCTACCGACGGTCTGGGTCACCGCCGCCGCCCCAGGTGGGAGCGTCTTGGTGGGCGGACGGGAAGCGTGCGACAGCGACGACGTGGGAAGAGGTCGCTTGCCGCTACCGCTTGTCGCCGCCGGCGGCTTGAGGGCGAACGCGGGTGCCTGGACGAGTACCGTCTTGCTGGCCATGCGAGGACGGCGGTCGAGGCAAAGTCGGTGGGTAGGGAGAGAGGAAAGTAGCAATCAGGAGTAGGGGTAAGGGCGACTAAAGGACCTTGGAGGTTAGGGAAGCCAGCCTGTTGATCGGGAAAGCCCGGCCAGATCGAAACCTGATCCTCTACCTCGAGTTAGTCACAACCCCTCGACCTTCTCGCAAGTTTTTCGTGAAGCCAAGAGGAGCATCTTGCCACTGATGCCCCCTCTCACTTTCTCTGCTTGAGGTGGCAGCTTCCCGGTTCACAATCACAAGGGGTAGAGAGACAGACCCTGGAGACGCGTCTTCTGCGGCCGCACAGGCCACCCGTAACGTCGCCTGTCTCCGAGGAGAGGCAGATCGCCCGAGCTGGGTCTAGTTGGGGAGATTTGGGACGTGAGAGTCATGAAATCCGTGAACGAAAAAAACGAGATGGCCCTTTTGCTCGGCCCACCCCATGGGGGAAGGAAGACACAATCGCGCGCTTGGCCACTTCTTCCCACATCAGTCGTCCGCAACGGGCGTCTCCTCCTCCATGAACCGGACCAGCCGGACACGGAGCTCAGTCGTATCGTCTCCCAGGAGGACATCGCTGACGAAGAAGACCTCCACCTGAAGCTGGACCTGGAAAGCGAGTAGGAACGAAGCGTAAGATACCGAGATCTCCCTGACACTCACAAGGATCGCTGGTCTGCCTTCTTCAAGCAAGAAGACAGTGAGAGCCCTGTACTCACCATCTCAAGCGCTCCCCGAAGCACACCACAGAGAACGTTGCTGAACCACAGCCCGCCCTCGACCGCCTCCGCCGGTAGTTCCGCCATCTCCGCCAGCGGGTTCTCCTCCAGAGTAAGCGCAAACTCCTGAGGAGCGCCCTGCGCCGTTACCGGGAAGGAAAGCAAAGGCGTGATATTGAGGAAGCCCTTGAACCCAACGCGGGCGACGATCTCGCCCGTCTGGTGGAAGTCGGTGCATCGCGCGAGGTTCGTCCGGGAAAGGAAGTCCTCTATGAGGCGTGTGCCGATGTTGTAGCCCCTATGTTGGATGGGCGGGGCAGTGGGTCAGCATGCTGCTCAGTGGATCAGGATCGTACCGCAGTGCTCGTGGTAGCCAAGACGCGCATCGACCATTACATCCGACTGGCACCTCAAGTCACCGCCATGACACGGCGAGAGGAACAACACGTTGACAGATCATCGACGCGTGGGGGTTTGGTCGTCCGTGGTGGCCAAGCATGGCCAAAGAAGAGCGTGAGAGACGTGAGGACGAGTGCTAGCGGACGGCAAGTCCAAATGCCCGAAGTACAGCTGGGCTACACCTGCTCTTGTGCTTAGACTCTTAACGCTTCGGCATTCTTCCACACCGCAAGAGCTCTATTCCGCCGCTATAACGGGTACAACACGCTCGGGTACGGACGAGGTCACTTACATCTTGTCGAGCTGCTTGTTCACCTCGGCGTAGTCCTCGTAGTCCTTGATGAGCTGGACGACAAGCGCGCCGTACGTGAGCGTGAAGATTTCCGCGTTCTATGAGTCAACCGGACAAAACCATCAGCAATGACCAAGGGCAGGGCAGTAGGCGAGCCCAGGAAACTTAGAGAGGGACAAGCTCGGACCATCTTGTCGCGTGTCTTCCAGAGGTCATCCTGGAAGAAACCGGGCTGTCAGTCAATAAGCGCACAAAAAAAAGGGGGGGCAGTGTGCACTTGCCCCAAGTTGCTTGTACTGCTTTGCCGTCGTGGCCATTGTTGTCGAGTTGATGGGGGGAAGGAGGGGAGAGGGAAGCGGTCGCTGGAGAGCGAAGAGCAAGGGTCGCGCCACTCGCGCCGTCGTCGTACGCGTGCCCTCTGCTTGACGACGGGGACGCGATGCTCGCATGTTGATCTTCCGGAACGCAACGTCCTCCAAGAAGGCCAGCGAGTGTCATCCCTTTTCTTTGCCTTATGGCCTACTGTCGTTTCTCCACTTAGCTACGCATCATTTCTTCGAATTGAACGTGGATCTCATCAAACTACCGAGCGCCGCTTGCTCCGTCTCTTGGTCTCGCTCGCCTCTGTCTCCTCTTCGATCGTACTTCTCGGCCACCAACCAGAACGGAGCGCGCCGCAAGTCATCAGCGAGGTAGATCCACCCCCGCTTATTCATCGTCAAACTCACCTCGCCACCGTACCCCCTTCGTGCTGCGTCGGCGGCCTGGTCCTCGTCGTCGTCCTTCCACCACCACCAGTCCCGTTAACGCCATTGCTCGAAGGCCCCCTCCGCTTCCCCTTGAGATCGTCTCCTCCCGCAGGATCTCCATCAGCGCGCCACTCCGAGTCGGACGAATCGACGCTCCACACCGTTGCGCTCGGAGCTTTCCTCACAGGCGCAGTCGCGAGGAAAGAGGGGAGCAGGAACTCCTTGGGAGGGGCGGCTGGGGGGTAAACACCGAGAGAGGTGGCCCGGGGCTTCTTCAGCGTGATCGATGAAAGCGACGACCCGACTCCGAGCGCGGATGGCGTAAGGCGAAGCGATGGGGGCTGCTGGAGGTGGCGTTCCAGCTGCAGGTTTGGCAGATGGTTTGCACGGGCGGTGGGGGTAAAGCTATGAGAGTGAGATACTCGTTGTAGGCGGTTAGATGGCGGTTGGGGTGCGCGGGCTGATGGCGAGGAAGGGGCTGTTGCCGCTAGGGGTGGAGGACGGGATAAGGTGGTCAGTGTCTTGGCTCGAGGTGGTGGAGCAGACTGGAAAACGTGACTTGGATCAGTCTCTGGCTCTTGCAAGATCGGAAGCTGGAAGAATTGAGACAAGACTCGCCGATCGAGGCAAATTGCCCAGAGACGTCGCCGCCGTTGTCGACGCAGGTCGCCGTCCTCCACTGCTTTCCTCATTAGGGACTGCTGGCGGCCCGAGATGGAGTCCCAGAGCATGGTCCGCTGGGGCCGACCAGTCCGCCCTATCACCATGACCTCCACGGACAAGCTCGCTGAGTGGCCGCCGCGCAGCGCTCCAGGGCTCGCGCAGGAGCGGAGAGTTTGGGCGCCCGATATCGCTCTGCGCTGGTTGAGAGTGCTGGCGAGGTGGAGGAGCTGCGGTCGGTGCTGCCATGGACGAATGGGGTCGGAGCAAAGCGGACTGAAGAGCCATACGGGCGTGAGAGGCCTATTCGAAAAGAGCGGGAAGATCACTCACGTGCGACACGCTTCGCGGCTCAATTCGCTGGAGGAGGAAGGGAGGTCGAACCCCCAAGCCAGCCTTCAGAGGATAATAAACCAGGTTAGGGAGTGAGGGGAATGCTGGAGGAACCACGGAAACTCACTTCGGCTACGGAGATCGATCGCGGCCGGAGAACAGTGCCAGGGGCGATGTCAAAGGCGGGCGAAGGCTCAGCGGCGATCAATCCATCGCGACGTTCCAGAGTTCGGGCAGGCGGAATGGTCTGGGTGGAGCGATAGGGCAGGAGGCTGGGAGACGAGGGCGAGGAGGTGAAGGTACTGTGCAAAGATATAGGCATTGGCATGAGGGTTGGGGAAACGTTGTATTTGATCTACTCACGAGGGAAGAAGAGGCATCCCCCTCGACACGGCTGTGCCATCCTCCTTAACTGCCCCAGGTTCCCTCAAGACTGGGTAAAAGTCCAGATCGGGCTTCCTCGACCGCATGGGAGGTGTCTCCCCTTGTCCACGAGCAAAGATTGGATACTTGGAGTCTCTCCACCCAGTGGGTGGGCCGATCGCAGCTGCGTCGACCGCGTTGAGTCCTCTGATGGGAGCTGAGGAAGCGCCGGCGGCGGAGCTGGATGACGCCTGTGTACGACTTGGGTGGCCATGATGGTGAGTTCGGTCCCGAGGACGAGCTCCATGTGAACGAAGAGAGGATGCAGCCGTGAGGGCTGCTCGTCGAGTCGTCTCGCTCAGACTCCATCGTCGTCGAGCTGGTCCCGGAGCGGGAGGGGCAAGGCGAGCAGCAGCAGGTACTACCGGTGGAATGGCTCGTAGATCATCGACAATGACCACAGGTTGAGGAGGTGCCATCGCTGCTGTGGCCGAAAGAGCGCGCTTGTGACCGCCTTCGAAGCCGCCGCCAGTTGGCGCCGCTGGAACCGCCAGAGGTCAGGGTCAGTCACGTTTAAAACTTTCTCTCTCGGGGCTCGATCGGAAGTTTAAAGACATACGCGGGGACTGGAGATCGTGCGATGGCGGAGGAGGCAGCGCTCTGGATCTCGAAGGGAACTTCCACTTCTGAGGGTCTTGTTGAGGCATGACAGAGAAAACAGGGTGGTTTTGGGGAGTAGGGAAGGCTGGGACATCTGGAGGAGGCGCTGATGCCGGACCCAGGGACATCCCAGCTGGGACGGGGACGTAGATGATTCGAGGAGGCGGCGGTTGCTGAATAATGGTGGTTGTCGGGGGAGGAACGGAGGAAAGAGGAGGAGGAGGAGGAAGAGGAGGAGAAGGAGGTAGCGGCCGTGTCGTGGCTGCGGCGCGATTGGATGAGGATGATAAGAGCTGGGATGGGTGACGATGCTCCACTTTCGAACGGGCCGACGAAGAAGGGAACTTAGAGGACGGCCTCTGTGCCCTCGACGTGTCAGAGTCCGCTTCAATGGAGCTCGCCTCGGAAGGAGATCGCGATTTTCTGTGAGGGGAAGACCATGTCGGTGAACCAAGCGGTGAGAGGGGGGGCGATGGAGGGAGTCGAGGAAGGGCATGAGATGAGGCCGGGCCAGACACCGAGCGTCGCCGATCTGACGACGATGGAGGTTTCAGCGAGTCGGCAAGGGCTGTCGGTACCAGTTGCGCGTTGTTGTTAGCAGATCGAGTGGGATCCGTAGCCCCCCAACGCCGGAGCTCGGCGAGGAGCTGCAGAAGAACGCCACGTGGTAAGTTTAAGATCGCACGTAGATTCAGCAACGGTCGCACCTCTTCTCTGCCTTGCTTCCGACCCTCGGCCCGGGCGTCTCGGATACGGAGCTCCTCGTGATATCTGTCGAGCAATGTAACAAGTTAGCAGCCACACAGATGGCTCAAAATCGCACAGACTCGCCGAATGAGCCTCTCCATCGTCTCCTTCCCCCTCGCCTTGACATCCTCCAAGTCCTTCCTTGCTCGTCTCGCCTCCGCACGTTCCCTCGCCAGCGCTTCTTCAGCAAGGGAAAGCTCCTCCCGAAGATTTAGCGCTGCAAGCCGCTGCTCGGTCGCCTTGACGGCTTCGATGCCAGCGTGGATGATGGACGCAGCGTGGTAGGTTTGGGCATCGCGGAGCTGGCGGGTGAGGGACTTGACCTGAAATGGGGCGGAGACAGCGTGAGTTGCACTGAACCTTGGCTTGTATTCGACGAGGAAAGGGAGTGCGGACTACAAGTGCGTTCTGGAGAGCGAGGTCCTGAGTTGTCGTGAGCTCGATCTCACGACGACGGCTCTATGAAGCCACGGGCAATTTGAACCCCCAGCCGGTCAGTGTGGAACTGTGAGGCGAGACATCATATAGACCCACCGACTTGGTCCGCTCGTACTGCTGCCGAAGGAGGTCGTTCCTCATCTTCTGCATGCCCTTGCTGAATTAACCACGCATGGCGGAGAGTCAACGTTGGTGTACGAAGACAGACTAGGCCCCCGCGGTCAGCGACTGACAGTCTCGCCCTATCCCCTGTCCTCGCAACCCTCTGCCCCTCAGTTTGTTCCTCCCAACTCCCATACAGCTCTCTCTCCTCTTCTTCCTCTCCATGGATGAACCCCCCCGCGTACGCATCGCCGTCGTCGACGCGTGGCCCCCGGTGCAGCACTAACGACCCCTCATCGAATGCGCGGCTCCCTCCAGGCCGCTCGGAAACGGCCGAGGACGCGTCATAAGACGCATAGAGCCCTCCATCTCCTGGCGGGATGGCAGGGTTGGAAGAAAGATGCTGCTGAGAATGGTAGGGCATCGCCGTCGCTGGTACTTCTGAAAGAGGGGTGGCGATGACGGGGGGGCAAGTCGCCATCGTCCGCTGCTGCTGGACTTGCGGGAGTGGGAAAGGTTGAGATTCCTGGTACGGACGAGGGGAGGAAAGGGCAATGGACCAAAAGTTCTCTAGGAAGCGGGACCTGTCGCGTAGAGAGATGGAAAGGCAGTGCTAAGAGAAAGGTTTAAGACGCATGCTGGCGAGCGAGGCGAACGCACTGGTCGGGGTCTGGCTGGGTCGGGAGGCCATCTCGAGAGAGCTGACGCTGGGGAGGTTCTGTTGTCATGAGATATCAAGCGAGGGAATTACTCATTGACAGAAGAGGTGGAGAGCGACGGAAGGTCGAGGGCCGAAGAGAGCGAAGGGGCGAGGGAGACAATGACGGTCGGAGGGCAGGAACAAAGACTGTCGGCAGCGACGGGGTGGAGCTTCTTCATTCAACAGGGGTTTCATGGAAGGGCGGAGTTTCAGCAGGCAAGATGAGCAGGAAGATACGCTCTATGATAGTCCTTCTTGGCAACGGAATGAGGTGATTGCGCATCTGAGAGACGGCAAGAGCGAGACGAAGGAGACTGAGATGGCGAGATGGAGATGTGGCAGGCATGAGCGCCACAACTTGGCGCAGCAATCAAGAGGCCGTTCCGAACATGCAACTTCTCTGCTCTCATTCCAAGGAATCCTTGCTATCTTGACCTCGCTGTCCTCGACAGCCCGTCTGGCAAAAGCAAAGGTTTGCGCGCGGCCCCCCCAACGACACGCTCAGCCATCACCGTCGCCTACGCGTCGTGGCTGTTTCACATTCGACCAAGACGCAACATTCATGCGTTGGATGTTTGTGTGGTGTGCGTAAAAGTTCGTTTCCATCCATTTCTACCTGCTCCAACTCCTCATTTCCGGATGAGGCAGTAGACGTTCTCCCCGAGGACGATGTTGCTCAGGTGACGATGGCTACCGCGGAGCGCCATGAGGAGACCGCCGAAAGAAATGTAGACGGTGCTATGGAGGAGAGGAGAAAAGGAAGAGAGTGTATCAGCTGACGATGCGGGTGAGGCACGAGGCACGGGTTGGGGGAGGGAGCGCGCGTCCAAGAGGCCATGATCGACGCGTCTGACAGTGGGGGAAGGTGGAACGCACGCATCCTTGTCCGGGCCTCCAACATCTTCAAACTTGTAGATCTGTGGCGACGAGTTCAGATAACCAGAGAGTCAGCCCACCACAGAGCAGAGCAAGTATGGAGCGAGTGTGCGACGCGCCTTGCCATACGTGACGTAGTCAAAGTCCGCCGCCAGCCCCTGGTCACCCCCCCGCCAGGCTTCCCGACGATCCTGGTCGGATCCCTCCTCACCAGCCTTGTCATCGTCACCATGGAGGGTCGAGGCGAGGAGGACGGTGATGCGGTCGCCGGCGGCGAGCGGGTAGACGTCGAAGTTGACGTCGAGCGTCAGGCTCATTGAGAGCGCCGACGAAGAGGCCTCTATCCGAGAAACTAGGGGGCGGAGATCAATCGTCGGTCAGCCCCAGTCAGGAGGGACATGCAGCAGGACTGAGGCCCGGCTCGGCTGGCTAGCCGTCGAGCTGTCGAGCTGTCGACGATATCTACGGACCACGGTCGAACTTCTTGCCTCCCTTGTCGACGGAGGACACGACAAAGAGGTCGTCAAAGAGCTTGCCGTCGGTGGACATGGTGCGAGGCCTGGGAGAAACGGTGAGGGATGCGAAGGGGGTAAGACCGCTGTTTAGGGAGGCTTCGTCGAGGGACCTGTCCTTGCGGGAAGAGTCGAGGAAAGGGAGGAGCAGAGGTGCGCGCCCCGACCTTCTGCCCGCGCTGCAGCTTCCCCTCAAAACTGTCTCGCTGCTGCTCTCTTCCTGCTTCCAACATCCATCTCTTCTCGCCCCTCTCGGTCTAGGGTCTTCTGGTCACCGTGAGTCTTTGCTTCTGCATCCTATGTCTTCGTTGTGTTCCCCATCGCCCCCCCCTCCCCCTTTCCCTCTCTTTTCTCTCGTGATGAGCCTTTTGTCGCCCCAGTCAGAACGAGCGGTCTCAACCCCCGCCTTGTTGATTCGACTAGCTCTTGCCAAAAGATGCGCTTCTGAATCCTCTTGACCCTCAATCCGATCTTTGTGTGCTTGACTTGTATCGAGGACGACGTCGCTGACTCGCTCGCTGCTTGTCTCGTTCTAGAGCCTGAGTTTTCAATCAGTGCTGGCCACAGAGACCCTCTCTTCGTTCTTATATTTTCCCAGGTTAGTACTTTTTGCTTGATTCTAGTCTTGAGTTTGCGAAAGGAGCACGCAAGGAGTCCGAGCAAGCCCGGGCGGCAGGATGGCAATGATGATACACAATCACCTTTTCAGAGTAATCCAAATGGAGATGCTGAATTAGATGCTCTTAAGAACGGCTATCTGAGCTTCTACTGTCCTGTCTCGTGTCCTTGGCTGCTCGTTCCCATGCATGGTGTTCGTCCTGAAGAGATCGAGACGCTGACTTGGATGTCTCGGTCTACAGCTTTTGTCTTCATAATTATCTCGCCTCAATGATACCATGTCTCCATGCCACCTGTTATCTTGTTCTGAAAGTCCTCTTGTGCACGCGATGCGAGATCAAACGAGAGAGAAGCCACTGTCACGTCACAAGGGCGTCCGTCGTTCGCTGGCTCTTTCGGCGGGCATCCGAGTTGCACGCGGCTCGTCCGGCCATGCCTCCTCCATGGCCAGCACTCGACCACCCACCACCATCACCTCGCTCACCAACCCCCTTCCGCTCTCCTAACCCCCGCCGTTTGTCTAGGCCACACGATGCCGCCCCGACGAGCTCGGGTCGTCGACCCCTCTCTTCTCCCGCCGCCCGACCAGCAACAGGCCCAGTATGGGGCTGGCCCTCACGCGCCGGCCTACGATCCGTCGTATGGCCATCAGCAACCGCACGGCGCCCCATACAACCCCTACACCCAGCAGCAGCAACAGCAGCAGCAGCAGGGCCAGCCCGACTACTACGCCCAGCAGCAGCAAGACCAGGCTCAGTACGGCGCGCCTTCCCCCCAGCACTTCCAGCCGCCAGTGCTGCACCAGCAGAACCAGCAGCAGCAACCGTACCCAGACCAGCACATCCCCCAGCCACCCCATAGTACGGGCGCGAGCTACCGCGGTGGCGCCGCCGGAGGTGTCGGTGGTCCTGGTGGAGCGAGAAGCAAGATCGACGCCGAGTCGGTCCCGAGCCCGGTTGCCGTGCTTGCGAGCGATCAGGAGCTCTACGAGGGCGAGGACGGCTATTTCCTTTCTGGGGAAAACATGGGCGTTGTTCCTCTCAGTGGCACGCAGTTCAGAGCAATTGATCAGGGTGAGTGTGTTGAGATCGTCGGGAGAGAGCTAGGGCCCGCCCTCCAGCATCATCGATGAGGACTGACGTCTCCTTCACGCCTCCTCCTTGGCCTCTGTCTCTTCCTCTTCAGGCAACTCAACGCCAGCACACATCCGCCTGACGACGTACAACGTCCCCGCCTCGCAGGATCTCGCGACCTCCTCCCACATCCCCTTCGGCGTTGTCGTCCAGCCGTTTGCCCGGCATCGGTCTGACGAGCACCCGGTCCCCGTCGCGCGTTTCGAGGGGGGACGTGGCCCTCCCAGATGCGCAAAATGCCGGGGTTACATCAACGCCTGGTGTCGCTTTGCGAGGGATGGCATGTTCTGGCACTGCAACCTCTGTGGCAAGGAGAACTCCGGTGAGTGGTGCGCTCGTCGCGGTTGAGCTCGCTCTCTTTCTTTCTTTCGCTCGACGCGTCCCTCCCATCTCACCCTCCACGCCTCCCCCTCCCAGTCCACTCCGACTACTACGCCCAGACCCAGCGCGACGCGTACGGCAACGAGGTCCGCCTTGATATCGCCGAGCGCCCCGAGCTCACCTCAGGCACCGTCGATCTCGTCGTCCCCGAAGAGTATTACTTCCTTAACTCGCCACCGACGACCCTCCCGGAACTCAACGCCCTCCCTTCCAACCCTGCCTCGTTGTCCTCAGCCGCAGCGCGCGCCAAAGAGTCATCAACGGGCTTCCTGAGTGGCGTCACCAGCGGTGACAAGGACACCTTGGACTTTGGCGTCAAGCCTGAGGGTCTCATCGCCGGCCTCGCTCTAGGCGAAGCCAACCGCAAGGACCCCCGTCCACCCGTCCCGTTGCGGAGGGTGTTTGCGCTCGATGTGTCTTGGAACAGCGCGAAGAGCGGCCTCGTCCGCGAGTGGTGCGAGGGCCTGCGGAGGACGCTGTTTGCGGATGAGGAAGGTGGGGAGGAGAGCGAGGAGGGCAGCAGCGTCGTGGTTGTTGGTGGAGCTGAATCGGAGGAGCCAACCAGGAGAAAGCCAAGCAGGCTTCCGCCTGGCTGCAAAATCGCGATCGTGACGTTCGACCGCTCAATTCAGTTCTATGACTTCTCGGGTGGCAGGGAGATTGCCGAGATGCTCGAAGTGGGCGACATCGATGACGTTTTCCTGCCACTCTCCCCCGACGCCTTTTTTGTCGATCCGGCTGATGCTCGGTGGGTCTCATCGTTCTCTCTTGAAGTGTGCTCTTCGCTGACGTACATCCTCAAACCTGCAGCCAATCCATCAACACCCTCCTCAGCTCGCTCCCAAACATGTTTGCCGACTCGCCCCACAGCGACGCTATCCTCGGACCGGCGCTGCAGGCCTCGCTGCTCTCGCTCTCTCGCACTGGCGGTCAAATCAACATCTTTCAGACAGCGCTTCCCTCCGTTGGCCCCGGAGCGCTCAAGCCAAGGGACGAGACCAAGTTTGAGCGTACAGACAGGGAGAAGACGCTCTTTGTGCCGCAGGACATCTGGTGGCGCAACCTCGCCGAGGATTGCGTCGATGCAGGCGTGGGAGTCAACATGTTCCTTTTCCCGATGCAATACATCGATGTTGCAACGATCGGTGAGCCCTGGGCCCGGCCAACCGAGTGCCAGTGCAACTTTGCTCACTCCCTTCATTCACAGGCATCCTTCCCGCCGTCACTGGCGGCGACCTCTTCTATATGCCCAAGTTCGACCCCGTCCGGACCGGTGGCCGGCTCCGCGCCGCACTCGAACAGGTCGTCCACCGCGAGACGGGTACCAATGCCACAATGATCATCCGTTGTTCGACCGGTTCGTCCTTCCCTTATCTTCCCCTCGATGAGCTTCGGCATCTGAAGCCGCTACCTCGCCCTTCAGGCCTCCGCGTCGACGAACACTTTGGCAGCTTCCTCCAGCGCGGCCTCAATGACCTAGAGTTTGGCTCGGTCGACTCGGACAAGGCCATTGCCGCCTATCTCCGGCATGACGGTTCGGGCTCGCTCGACGAGCGTCGGCCCGCAGCGATCCAGGCGGCTCTGCTCTACACGAGTCAGTCGGGCGAGCGAAGGGTCCGGACGGTCAACATCCAGGTGCCCGTGACGAGCTTGATTGGCAATGTCTTCCGCTTTGCCGACATTGATGCAGTGACGACGCTCCTGATGAAAGAGGGTCAGTCCGACCATCAGCTGGACCTTCATATATATACTGACATCCCCTTGATACAGCCATTGATCACGCCACGGTCAAGATGCTCCCGACTGTCCGGGAGGACCTCACCCGGCGCTGCGTCAAGCTTCTTGCCTCGTACCGTCGCAACTGCGCCCTCGGCTCGCCTCCTGGCCAGCTCATCCTGCCTGAGTCGTTCAAGCTACTCCCGTTGTATACGCTGGCGATGCTCAAGTCCAAGGCCCTCAAGGGCGGCAACATCATCTCGGACGTCCGGGTCGCGTACATGCGACACCAGCGGAATCTAGGCGTTGCGGCGACGATCCAGTTTCTCTACCCTCGGATGGTCGCCCTCCATGTCCTTAGGGACGAGGACGGCATTCCCGTCGGCGATTACGGCCGGATACCTACGCCGCCGCTCATGCGCTGCAGTTACTCGTGGATGGAACCGCACGGGGCGTACTTGCTTGGTGAGCTTTCCAGTATCGTCTGCTCGCCTCCTCGCTGGACTTCGGAGTTGACATCTCACCCGGTCACTTTCAGTCAACGGCGAAGTCGCCATCATCTGGCTTGGCTCGGCCGTCTCCCCTCAGATCCTGGACGATCTCTGGGGCGTTGACGACCTCCAAAACCTCGATGTCCGGATGTCGAGTCTCCCCCGGCTGCCCACGCGGCTCTCGGTTCAGGTCCGCAACATTCTTGCTCACTTCTCCGAGCTCGCCGGACGGGAGCTGCCTGTAATCCTCGCGAGGCAGAACGCGGATGGGAGCGAGTTGGACTTTGCCAACATGCTTGTAGAGGACAAGAACAATGGCGAGCTCAGCTACCCGGACTGTGAGTTTGGCCTCTCAAGCTATGTCCTCTTCCACTTGGAAATTGAACCTCTTCGCTTGCTTTAGACCTCATGCACTGCCATCGCAAGATCACGGAGGAGGTGCGCGGCCAGTCGGAGAAGGGCGATGGGCAGGGTGGTTGGAACCAGTGGTTCGCCGGGGGAGGGTCGTGAGCTCAATCTTGAATCTTTCCGGGCCCGGATTATATAAAGAGAGATGAGGCAATCCAGACAGAAGAGGTCTGGGCGTGCGCATACACGCGCGCAAGAAGAGACAGAGAACAACAAGCTCTCCTCTATGTTGCTGTTTTTGAGTACAAAAGCGAGTGTGTTTGATCTCTCCGCCAGACCATGCGAAGGGGCCAGTTCGAATGTGATCTCTCTTCGAGCGACGGTTCTAGAAGGAGACGCAAGAAGGGTCGTCATGGCGACTCCAAAACTCCAGCTGCTCCCCTCTAAAAAGGCAGCGAACGCGCGTCCAGCTTTGCTCCATCAGACCACCTCCCTCCCTCCTACTCCCTCCGTTCCCCTTACCCTCCTCTTCCCTCTGATGACCACCTTGTGACCGCTGTCCAGCAACGCCCTAACCCTATTCAGGTTTGTATGCTTTCCTTTTTCCCTCCAACACCTGTTCTCTCCAGACCGGCCCTTGCCTGCTTTTGACCGCGTTTACGCGGCGCTCTTGCCTGCTCGCCTCACCGCGCTCCTCAACATGATGACTTCAACTTTTATTCTCTCCCCGTCCTATCGACCATGCCGAGACGACAGAGCTGGGGGGGTTCGCACCCTCCCACGGTCTCCCGCAAGGGAGGCCATTCTTTTGGGGCTTGCCAGCCTCGTTTTGCCTGATTCCTTCCACAGCCTCCGTTCTTGTGTGCTTTCCTGTGTGATTGGGCTCGTTGCTGACGACGCTGTTCCGATCGCCTGCAGATTTTCCGTTTTCAGCTGCTCAGCTCTCCAAGTCCTGTCTGCGCTAACACGTGAGTGTCCTGTCTCTTTCTCCACTTGCATCACACGCCCCCCTCCTCCCCTCCCCTCCCCCGCCTCTTCAAAGATGCAACCATAAGTTTTCCTACTTCGCAGTTTCCTCCCTACGTTTCTCTTGCCGCAAGCTCGAGTCTCCCCTCGGGGAGCCACCCCGCGCTCTGCCTCCGGCATTGGGCTTCTTCCCCGCTGTCTCCCTTTCTCGGCGTCGGTCTTCGAACCCCTTCGCCTTGATGAGGGCCGCCTCAGTTCTGCTCACCTCCCCTTCTCCTTGGAGAGGGGTTGACGGTGGGGAGGGCTTTGATGGCGCGTGGCGGGTTGATGGAGGCCCGTTGGAGGGTCGCCCAGCTGGGCGACGGGTGGGAACGAATGAGGGCCCAATCTTCCTTGGATGTCTGAGACCCCCCATAACAATATCCTTCTATCTTCGATGTGCTTGCTACTTGGTCGAAGGAACAAGGCACTGACTTGATCGCCTTCGTTGTCCTTTCATCAGATCGGCTCTTTCTGCTGCAACGTTTTTCGTTATGTTTATCCATGCTACTTCCATCATGACTCAGCTTTGTCTCGAACATTCAGTCAGGCTCTATTAGCCTTCCTTCGTCCAGGATTTAGCAAAGAACTCGAAGCGCGAACAGATGGTTCCAACCGGGTTCTTCCCACTCTCATCTCTCCACGTGCATGCATGCCTCGGTCCGCCCATCTGCAGGAAGCACCAGCGAAAGAAAGACGCGCCGAAGCCAAGGCAAGGCTTGGTTCAGGCTTGCTTGTCGTCCATTCATCCAACCAGCTCGCCTCGATGGCGCCACGCTACAACGACTCCCCGCTGTCGGGGCGGGCCAATTAGTCTCCATATGGTCCAGGGAGACCACCGCCAGCCAGGCCTGGCGCATCATATCATGCTTTCGTTACGGCCATCGACGTGTAGCAGCCATTCGTACCACCAGAACCTCGGATGCCCGGCTCAGGCAGGTGGTACACTGTCCCTTTCGGACCGTGCCCTCGGCCGGAGAGGTCGAATGTTACTTCAAGTCAGATCGCGCCGGAGAAGATGCGCGACGAGGACAGACATCGCCCAAGCCAGATCAAACGGGCGAGGCGCCCCGGACTGGGTCCCACTTCATTCGTGGGACGACGCTTGGTGTCCACGAGAGGGACAGACAGTACTGGTGAATGAGAGACACCAGCGGCTGAGAAGCTCGTATCTCTGCACGCACGCAATTTTCACTCTTCCACAAAGAAGGAGATGTCACATCAGGACATGGTAACATGACAATCTGCTCGTTGTGGACGGCGGTGCGCTCGATTCAGGCGCGTTTTTGGATGTCAGGCCGCGTCTGATACAAGAAAGAATCGAAACGACTCGGACTGGGGTGCCTACGGTTGACGTCCACGAAAGGAACGATACTCGGAACCCAAAAGGATGTTTATTGACCGAGAAGCTTGTGTCAGCCAACAACGAACAACGTTGCCCTGGGGGTGAACGTAAAAGGCTGGCGCTGGAGATGCCACTCGTCGTCCTTCAACCACCGGCCGCTATATACCTTCACACCACTGCCACCGCCAACGTCAGCGCCCCGGGGACGAAAAATCTTAGACCAACGTGGGACTTGAACCCACAATCTCCTGATTCGTAGTCAGACGCGATAACCAATTTTGCCAGTCGGCCAGAGGGATAGAGAGGAAGGGAAGAGGAAGAAGGAATCGAAACTTCCACTTCCTTGATGGGACGACCGCACAGTGGTCTGTTTATATATCGAGCAAAAGAGGCGACCGTCGCTTTGTCCTCTCACCCTTCACCCTCATCGAGTCGCTGGCTGGCGCTCAGAGATGATGGTGGCCAAAGTCAAGAGCGTGAGTAGCGGGGCCGTCCTTGGGCTCAGCCTTCTCTAGCTCGCTGCGCGCCCAGTGAGTCTCCTACCTCCTCAACGACCCCCTCTGCTCCGACACTCAACCTGGTCAGATGCTCGCATTGTGCTTCCACAGCGGCGCGTGAGGTCTCAGCGATGCCAGGACCAAGGGCTCTGCCTCGAAAATGAGAGAGGGCTACATCCCCTCAGATTGGAGTCATCACCCGGCGCGACGTCAAGATGGGCCGCTTCGTGTCTTGTGAGGATGGCTGGAGGAACGCCATTTGCGCGCACAAGAAACATGGCGAGCTCCTGAACTGGATTTTTGTGGAGGAGGATGGTCGCCGAGTGCTCATTTGCGAGGTTGACAGTCGACCCAAGACTCCCATCCTTCTATAAGCGTTTGTTCTCTCTTTTATGCGCGTCGTGCACAGTCTATTTCCCTGACCGAGATGTCCCCCTCTCACTGTTCACGCCTGGACCACATGCCTCACGTCATCTAAACCCTCGTTGTCACAGAAGGACCCGGACCTGACCCTTACTTCCAGCGGATGGGAGCCGAGTGACAGTCGATGCATGGGCACAGGAGGTTCCGAGGCCGAGTTCGCGCTTTGAACTTGCCATATGAGCCACAACCACCCATCTCGTCTACCTTGCAGTTCGAGACGACTGGCAAGTTTACGCGTATCCTGTATTCATCCAGCTCCTCGCGCCTACGACAGAGCTTTATCAAGGGCCGCCGGACCCCCTCGTCTGTCCTCTCCAATGAGCTCGTAATCCCCACCTCAGTCTGTCTCTCAACGCTTGTTTTGACGATATCTCGCTCAGTATCTGGCACACTGTCCCTCTCTTATCCTAATACAATTGCCTAGCACGCCTTCAAGCCTAACCCCTCGCTCGGTAACACCCTCTCTTTTGCACCTACTCTCATGCTCCTCAGCTATTTGACAACACCCATGAAAACAGACGAGCATCGACCTCGACGACAGACTAGAATAACATTCCGGCAATGGTCCCCTGCTCCAACTTTTGCACCGTCGACCGGTTCCAGTGAAGATTGTCCCTTTTCTCTCCTTCATCCCTGCCCTTGGTTCCTTTTGTCTCTGGCGTCGATGGTGCCGACTCCTCCTTCCCCTTTCCGCCTCGCCACCCTTCCAGCAGCGCCTCAACATGTCACCCGGTACCAACCCTCGCTCAATATCAATCGCTCGTTTTTCGTATCCATTCCTCCGCCTATGCTCCAGTTTCGACCGCAACCCACGCCGAATAAGTAACAAGTGTCGACCGCGCCTTCGGACGGAACGGCGTAGATGACCGAGGCGGATGGAGCGACGTGGTGCTTCAAGCAGACATCTGCTACATGAAAGATGCCGAAAAGAACCTCACAGAGAGTACACGAAGAAGCGCAGCTCAGTCACGACATGACAGGTCCATGCATTCCCTTCTCTCGGAAGAGAAGACGGCTTCCGCCGACGACCCTTTCCTGTACTCTCCCCCAACTACTACCACTCCCCTCCCTTGTCAGCTTCATTAACGCTTGCTCCGTTCCTCTCTCTTCTCCTCGACACTTGGACGTCCCGCTACCGTCTGGCCTCGAGTGGCAAGCTTCACCTACTCGCTTCCCTCCCTCCCTCTGCTTCTTGACATCCATCCTCCCACCACGACGTCCGTCCTCCGAACCACCTTCCTTCGCGGACCTCGCCGGTCCTTCCCTCGTCTTGTCGGGCTAGCTCCCACCATCTTTCAGCCACGACGGTTCCTCGCATCGCTCTCCCCCGTCCAGCCGGCGCTCCATACCCGCCCACCCATCACGCGGATGCTCTCCGAGACGAGCTTTTACAAGCGGCCTCTCCCGGCGCAATGCGTCTCGTTCAGCAGTGACGAGGGCAAGCGCATATTTTCGGCAGCCCTCGCAGAGGGCAACATGGACACGTACTTCCTCCTCGCCGGCCAGTTTCTCACCCAGGCCGACCCGGCATTCTGCGGTCTCGCGACGCTGTGCATGATCCTGAACGCGCTCGAGGTGGATCCTCAGCGTGAGTTGTCGACGAGTTCTGTCTCACCTTCAAAGATCGGAAACGAGTCTGCTAACGAGAGTGTTGCTCCAGGCGTGTGGAAGGGTCCGTGGAGGTGCGAGTCCTTGGCGGGTCGCAGCCGTTGTATTCTTCGCTGATCATTTCCTCCAACTGTCCGCAGATGGTACGAGCAGTCAATGCTCGACTGCTGCCGACCCCTCAGCGCCGTCGCCTCGGTTGGCATCACGTTGTCCGAGTTTGGTTGTCTCGCGCGATGCAATGGTCTCCAGGCCGACATATACTCGCCGCTCCTCACCCACTCGGACGCCGAGAAGGCCGAGGCGTTCGACCGGTTCAAGAGGGACCTTAAGGAGGCCTCGAGGGGGACGAAGATGATGGCGCTCGCGTACAGTCGAAAGAGCTTGGGTCAGACGGGGGACGGCCACTTTAGTCCTGTCGGCGGCTACGCAGAGAAGGAGGGGATGGTGAGTAGGCAACCAAGCTCTTGTCTTTTAGACGCAACTTGCTGATCTTCCGCCTCTAGGTTCTCATCTTGGACATCGCCCGTTTCAAGGTGAGGTTGAGAACGCTGTGCTGCTCTTTGTTCTCCGGCTGATGGCCCTCTTATCCAGTACCCGGCGTACTGGGTCACTGTCGAGGACGCGTTCGAGAGTATGTTTCCTCTCGACAAGGCAACGGGCCAGCCTCGGTGAGTTGAGCTTGATAGGAACGACTGGCACACACTCCACCTGACCGTTTTCCTTATACGCGGTCCAGAGGCTACGCCATGCTCTCTTTGCTCCCCGCCTCGGACCCCATGTCGCTCTCATCCCCCCTCTCGCTCAGCTCCCTCACCCTCAACAAATCCTCCTGGGCGTCCCTCTCTTCGTCCCTCAAGAAGACTCTCCTTGCCACATCCCTCCGAGCGACGTCCAAGGCTGAGCTTTTTGCCTCGCTCTTGGCGCAGCTCTCCACTCTCCCCATTAAGCCTCTTACGCCACGAATGAGAGACTCAGATGCAGCTCAGTCGGCAATTCTTTCCCGCCTTCTCGCTTGCATCCGCGAATCGGCAGCTCTTCCCACCGAGACACCAGAGTCGCTCAACCCACTTTTCCTCCTGGCCTACCTCTCCCTGAGCGAGGCTCAGACGGCTCTACCGCCTCATCTCCGCGAGGAGGTCACCCGCATCATCGCCGATGCCACGCGCGCTGGCGGGGAGGAGCTCGAGCGCGAGCTGAGGGTCCTCACGATGCAGCTAAGCGCGCTCGGCGAGTGCTGTCGGGACGAAGGGGAGAAGGGCAAGGAGTGCGGGTGCAAGTCGGGAGGTTGCTAGATTGATTTTCATGGACTAGGTTTGGGCAGGGCGAAACACAGAGAGAGCATCGAATCACAGGCAGGCAGCCCCCGGATCATTCGCCATCCTCGAGCTCCATGTCGCTTCCCTCACCAAGCAGCTCCTTGATCCCCTGAGCCGACTCAGTGGTTGCCGGCTCATCGGGCCGCCTCAATTCCTGCTTGCGAGACCCCTCGCCCTCGTCTCCTCTCGGCGCAGACCGCTCCCGCTCCCGGCTGTCCTCGCGAGCCCTATGGCCAAAGCCCTCACGCCTCCTCGGAGATCTCGAGCGCGACCTCTCACGCGGCTGGTGGTGCCGGTCCCTCTCGCGGTCCTCGTCGTCACGCCTCCTCGACGGGTAAGACGGCGCCCTCCCACCTCCATTGCCACTGCCACGGACAAAGTCCTTGTCAATCGAGCCGCGCGCCATGTCGTGTTGCCATGTGTCGCCGAGTCGGGGCCCAGAACGTTGGTGGGGCGGCGCTTGACGATGGGCGTGAGCACGCTGGACGTAGGAAGGTAGGTCTGGGACTCGGCTTGAGTTCTCCGTGAAGCGCATGGCACCACGTCCTGAGGGGAAGCGGCAATCGTCAGTGCCTGTCTATGCGCAAGAGAGGAGTAGATCCTCGCTGCGCACCCTTGTACCTGACTGCCCCCGTGTCGCCCCTCGCCTCCCTCTCGGCTTTCTCCTCCTCCTCCCTCTTCAGCCTCCGTCTCAGCTCCTCCAACTCGACCTTCTTCCTCTCGGCCTCCTTCTCCCTGTCCTCCCTCTCGAGCCTCGCATCAATCTCTGCGTCCGTCTCCTCGCGTTCACCACGTCCCGCGGGCCCGTCTCCACCGTCTCGGTGGCTCTTCTTGTCCTTTTTGGACGACTTCTTATCCTTTTTGGAGCGCTTCTTGTCCTTCTTCGACTTGGACTTGCGTCGTTGCCGACGGTCGTCCTCCGAGTCCGAGTCTGAGTCAGAGAAGGAGGAGGAGGAGGAGATGGAGGATCGACGCTTCGACTTGCGCTTCCGGCGCGGGGCAGACGATGTGGACGAGGCTGAGGAGAAGGACGAGACAGAGTCACGCCGGCCACCACGGCGGGGCGGGGGCGAAGCCGAGCGCGAGCGGGCTAGGTACGATTTGTCCCAGAATCGCGTCAGCACCCGTATATGTCTCTGCGTGAAGAAGAGAAAAAAGAGGCCCGGCCAGGGAGGAGGGGATGACTAACAATCATGAGGAGCCGGCTTCGCACGCTGCTGCAGTTCCAGCTCCCCGCATCGGCTGATCCGGACGGGCTCCAAAGGGCGATCCTTAGCATCAGTAGGGATGCTCTCGATGGCTTGAATGTGCTCGAAGCCTGAGACGACACGGCCGAAGACGACGTGCTATGAATGGGGAGAAGGGCGAGGTCTCAGGGAACAGCATCGCAAGGAAAGAAAGCGGGAGAATGAAGATGACGGACCTTGCCGTTCAGGTGAGGGGCGGCCGCGAGAGTGATGAAGAATTGGGAACCGTTGGTGTTGGGACCCTTGTTTGCCATGACGAGGAGCCTGGAGACATATGAGCAGGAGGAAGGGCGAGGCGACGCGTCAGGTTCGGGACGACGCGTTGGGTCCGTCCGGCGGTCGTCCTTGGACACTTACCCTTCCTTGTCCACGGGCGTGATAAGATCCTCGTCATCAAACATGCCGCCATCTGCCAGCGTGTGTGCGTGAGCCAACCAGTTCTATGCGACGTAGGAAGCCTCGGGATACTCACAGATACTCTCGCCTCCCTTGCCGTTGCCGAGTGTATGGTCGCCTCCCTGGATCATGAAGGACGCTGACGGAGAATATCCCATCAGAACTCGAGGCCAAGAACACGCAACCAGGCGGGAGAACACACGAATGACGCGGTGAAAGATCGAGTTGGCGTAGGTGAGAGGCGCGCCCGAGACGGTCGACTTCCCGGCGGCTCCCGTGCACAGGAGGCGGAAGCTGAGGATGGAGAAGGGTCAACTCAAGCTCGCTAGCTTCGCTTGCTTGGGTCAGACTCACTTCTCAACGGTCCGGGGCGCAGATGAGACAAAGAGTTCAAACACAACACTGGAGACGGGCACGCGACGATCGGGGTCAGCTCTGCGAGAAACGCGTGCGACGGGTCGAGCGGCGGGGCTGCCAGCTGGGAGCGGGTCAGCTGGCGGCCAGTGGTGGCGAGGGCGACTCACCGGCCGAGGGGCTTGTCGTGGATGGAGATCTCCATAAAGACGCGGGGGTTAGGCGCCATGCTGGGCAGAGAATCGCGAGGTGTTGGTGGTCGTCGAAGGAAGACGGCCACTTCTCCCTCGACTTCCTCGCGTCGCCCGTCCTGCTGATGTGTCCTGTTGCCTAGGACGACGCGACCTCAGATTCTTGCGCAGAGGATGAGATCATATGAAGCGCACATAGCTGGAGAATAGTGAAAGCGAGTCTTAGATGTGCTATGCGGCTTAGCTCTTCCGGCTCCACAGTAGCCACGGCCGTAAAACCACTAGGATTGGGCAAGGACGAACCAAAGACATATTTTGGAGCTCTTCAAAGGATATCAGAATGAAATCATTAACTGTCATCCTAGAAATGCGGACATTAACGTAGAGATGGGCGGGCAACGATGCTCGTCTACTTTTCGAGGAGACGCGTCCTGAGTTACCGGCCAGCCATCACCTATTCCTCCAGTCTGCCAGACGGACACCACTATCCGCACATCTATCGCTCTCAGAGCAACACACAAATCGTAGGCCCCGAGTTTCCTATATCTGATGCGCCTTCCACAAAGGTAAGCAGGGCTCTATTGACGCTTTTACGACCGCCCGGCCTCCTCCGACAGGCGAACCACAGCTCTCGCTTCGTCTTTTCGCCATGTCTTCCCCCGTCCTTAAGATTGGCTACGTCCCGGAGCACTTCTCGTATGTAGTCTGTTCTTCCCTTTTGACTTTCATCTCATCAGTCACCGTTGACACGTCTGTTCGTGCCACCAGCTCCCCTCTCCTCCAGCTTGCCGCCGTCGATGGCGGCAAGACGTTTACCCTCGTCTCATGCCCCGCCGGGACGGGCCAGATGATCCAACGGCTCACCGATGGCGAGATCGACGTGTCCATGTGGGTGGAGCGAGCGTCCGAATGGAGTTCGCGCGCGTTCCTACTGGGCTGACAACGTACGTCGCGTGGCCGCGTCGGCGTCTTCTTCAGTGCTCTCACCGAGTCGCTCATCGCGGGCATCGTCAAGGGCTCCAAGGCATACAAGATGATCGGCTCCTATGTCAAGACGCCTCTTCGCTGGTGGGTTTCATTCGCATTGAGAATGAAGGGGGAGAGAGGGAGAGAGGGAGAGTGACTGACGGTGTTCGCGTCACCTTGCCTGTCTATGTTCGAGATAGGGCCGTGAGCGCTGGCAAAGACACTAAGTTCAAGTCCATCGCCGACCTTCGTGGAGAGACGATCGGTATCTCTCGGATCGGAAGGTGAGCGCGGAAAAGCGAGCTGGCTGCCACCGGAACGTCCTCCCCTGACCTGCCTTTCTGCCCGCCTCCCTAGCGGATCCCAGGTCCGTCGCAGTCCGTTTTGACATTGTTGAAGACAAGCTGAACATATTGCCTCGCCAACCAGCAAATGGCCAAGGTCATGGCCATCCAGCAGGGCTGGACGACGCCCAAGGGCGAGCCAGAGGAGATGAAGTTTGAGGGTTCGTCCGCGCGCTCGGTGGCCCGTCGTCGATGTTTTCGCCAAACCGTTGACATGTTCCTTTCTTCAGTATGCGAGACCTTCCGCCGCCTCCGCGAGTCTGTCAACGATGGGAGCAGCGCCGCCTTTGTGAGTGGTTGTCTCACCGCCACCATGTTGACCTTGGCACTCACCCGCACTTCCTTCCAATTTAAGATGTGGGAGTGGTATACCACCAAGCCATACCTCAACGAGGAGGGCCTTGGCCTTCGCTTCATCGGTCATGTCGACACCCCTTGGCCGTCGTGGGCGATCGTGAGTCCTGTCCTCCTCTTTCCCCTCCTCCTCGCCCATCCTTGTCACTCGACACAGCTCACTTATAACTATCTCTCCGACCAGGCCGCCACTACCTCAACCCTCTCCACCCCTTCCGGCCGATCCTCCCTCCGGACCTTCCTTTCGTCCCTCCAATCCAAAGTCAGGCAGTTCGACTCCCCCGCCTCGCGCGCCTCGTCCAACATCGAGTTCATTGCCCAGGAGTTCGGCTACCCTCGGGAGGACATCATCGCTTGGCTTGAGACGGTCGGTTACTTTGGGGAGCTGGAGGGGATGGATGAGGCGATGATCAGGGATACGCTGGATACGCTGGAGAAGGCGGGGGTGGTGAGGAAGCCCGAGGGAGGATGGACTGTGAAGGGAGAAATTCTGGCGTCGCTTGACTGAGACCGTGGACGATGGCGATGGATACCATGAGGAGATCTCGGAGACCCTGAATGGGATCGATCCCTTGTCTCATTGAGTGGACTGGGGCACCCTTCGGACCCGCCCGAGTTTGACTCACAATGCGGCGCGCAGGAGCAAATTGGACGGACGCTTCCGTCCCCGCAAGGCGCTGGCTGTCTTCACAAGTAGTAGGGTGCCTCTTCGTGAAAGAGGGTCTTTGCATTGCTGCTTTGGTGAGAGCGGCAGCGCGGTGAAAGTTTACCCGAGACATCCGCCTGTTGAGGCGCGCGCGCCGAGGCGGATGTATCGATGTTAGAGGCCGGACCGTTCCGAGAGAAAGGACAGGACCATCTCTTTCTTGACAGGGGTATATACATGCCCATCCGACGTCACTCCTTTTCTTTCTCTCCGCCGGCTTGAGACTTGGGCTCGAACCTCCCCTCCCTTCCGCCCTCCTCCCTCCCCTCTCCCGCCCTCCGATCTTCCAGCGAACAAAGGAGAACGGAGCCCCCGCTTGAGCAGTCGACGTTGGAGACCAAACAGAAGCGAGAGCGGAAGAAGATGATGATGACTGCCACCGCCATCGGAATCGATCGAAACGAAGGAGAGAAAATCGAAGGTGTTGATCGAGGACTCGGCGCCACCAATCGGCAGGTCGAGTGCGGAGGGTTTCCTGCTGCTACCGGCTTGTCCTCCCCCAACCAGCATCGCCTCGCATTCTCCCGTCTCCTTACACCAACGCCCGGCATCTCCCACGCCCGTATCCCCCTGAGCCGGCCTCAGACCCACCTGCGTCTTCTTCGTTTTTCCACTGCGGTCCGGCATCCCATCGCGCCATTCGGCCCGGCTCTCTCCCTCTCTCTCCCAGCGTCAACAAGAACCACCAAGAGAGGAGAATCGCCCGCCGTTGCCCATTGCCTGCCCTCGCCTAGCTCCACTCTGCCTGCTCGTTGTCAGTGTCTGCGTGCCTCATTTCCGAAACTCTGTCTTTCGCGTGCATGATGCTGACGTCGCACGCACCCGCGCACACTCTCCTTCTCCCTTTCTCTAGCTTCGCCGCGCCCTCGACGTCACACTGCACGCCCGTGACAACTCCCGACATCCCCCCAGCTGTCTCCACCCATCGACATCGAACGTCTCTGTCCTTCAAGCCAGCCCTCCCGCCCTCTCCGCTTCGGCCGGCCTCGACGGCGCTGCTCCTTAGCTCGGCTGAAGGACCTGCCCGCCCCCCCGCAGGTCAGTAGACCGACGAATGGCAGCATGTTCGGCTCCGTCTCCCTGTCCCCGTCGCCTCCCTAGCTCGACCCGACGGGGCGACGGCCCTCGCCGGTCGCGCGTGAAGCCACCGCCGGCAGGCAGGCGCTCGTCTTCGCCCCCCTTGCACATCTGGCTGATGGCTCCGCCCTTGCTTGCTCCTCTCTCTCTCCGTCCCTTCCTGTCTCTCTCCGCGATCTTGCCCCTGGCTGGGCCGCCCACCTCTCCTTCTCGCCTCCCGTGCCTTCCTCCCTGCGACGGTCAACCCCGCGCCCTGGGTCCATCCGACGTCCGACGCCCGTCCAGGTTCCCCCCCTCCCTTTCCCCTCTCTCCTTCACATGGACACACACGTCTCGTCCGTGGATCGGTCGACCACCCCTCAGCCCGTCGCGTCGTCGTCGTCGTCGACGACTTCGTCTTTCTCTCGGACATCCTCGAGCTCCTCGTCGCACCATCAGCACGGAGTCGGGGGGCCGTTGTCCTCTGTGGATCGGTCAACGCCGTTCAAGACGTTGTCGTCGTCGTCGTTCTCCTCCTCCTCCCATCCAGCCACGATGTCCTCCCACGTTGCCCAGCACGGGGGCGATGAGGACGAGGTGGAGGAGGAAGAAGTCGAGGTCGAGCTTGTCCGGGCCGAGCACGATTTCCAGGCGGCCGACAACCCGACGTATCTGACGTTTCGACAAGGCCAGGTCATCCGCGTCCTCACCAGGGACCCGAGCGGCTGGTGGGATGGCGAGCTCGAGCTCGAGAACAGACGAGGCTGGTTCCCTAGGTCGGTCGCCTTCCCTTCTTCCTCCTTTCGTCCGGTCCTGCCTGAGAGACACCTCCCTGGCTGCCGCCCGTCGGAGACTCGTCGGGGCCAGGGGCCCGGGGTTCGGTCTTCCTCTGGCTTCCCACGCGACTGACTTTCTCCTGCCTGCCCCCCTGTCTCCAGCAATTACGTCGTAGCGATCCCCCTTCCGTCCTCTTCCTCCGCCTTCTCGTCGCACGCGGCCTCCTCTGCCTCTCCTCGCGGCTCCTTGTTCTCGCACTCCACGTCGGCATCGGCATCGACGACGTCCTCATCTTCCTTTGTGGCGTCGTTGTTCTACGGCAACGAGAGCACCTCCCTCTCTCGGAGCAGCGGACATCGGCGACGGCATCCTTCCGACACGGAGAGTTTCAGCTCATCCCTGGCTGCGACGTCCGTTTCGACGACGTCCCACCATCGGCGTGAGTCCTCGGCGACGCCTCCCGCCTCGCTGAGACGAGCCAAAGCGGCCATGTTCACCCTCAACAGCAGTGAGAGCTCCTCCCCCACCTCGAGGAGACGTTCGCACTCCGTCTCGGCGCAGACGGCGACCCCAACATCGGCCGCCGGAGACAGGACCTTACCGTCGCCATCGTCGAAGCTGGGAGCGGCGGAGACCGCCTTCATGGAGCCCATCGCTCATGCCATCTCGCTCCTCCAGAACGCGGTCCGCGCGAATCGGATAGCCGTGAGTTCCTCCTTCCGCCCACGCCTCCTCTTCCCCTCCCACCCTTCCTTCACAGCATAGCGAGAGGCTGATCATACGTGTGTGCGACCGATCAATCCCACAGCACTTCCAACCCTCGACGGCCTGCGTCATCTCCTCGATCCGCTCCGTTCTTTCCTCCACCGACTGCCTCACCAAGGACTCTCCGCCGCTCCGGAGATACCCGGCCCTTGCGAGGGAGAGGAAGCAGATCCTCGCGGAGCTGTCGAGGCTGGTTGCCCAGGCGAGGAGGGCGTCAGGCCCGCTTGTCGTTGATGATGTTGGCGAGGAGGAAGGGGCGAGAGAGAGGGAGACTCTGCAAATGTTGGTGCTTGCGAGGAAGGTCGAGAGGCATGTGAGGGCGTTTCTAGCGGTGGCTGTCGAGTGCGAGATTGCCTTGCTGGACCCTAAAGATGGGGAGACGGCGACGTCGGAGATGGAGGAGGAGGAGGAGGAGGAGGAGGAGGAGGAGGTGGTGGTGGTAGTGAGGGAGGCGCCCGCTTCCGAGGTGGAGCGGATTGACGACGACAATGAGAGGACGTCGATGCCGTCTCACCTGGGAGGTGGTCTGTTTGGCTCGTCCAACCCAAGGCTTCAGGCGGCCTTTCGACAGCGAGGAGCGGCGCGCATCGCGTTGACGCGGCGCACGTCTCAGAGCATCGGTGATCTTCCGGTCGAGCGCAAATTTGCCTCCATCGCCGCCGAACCTACCATCTCAGCGTACACCTCCTCGGATTCGTCGGACGTCGTCATCCGTTCCGGCTCGTCCTTGGCATCCCTCAGCAGCATGCCCCATGCATGTCATCTCCGTCACTCCCACCGCTTCGACTCGCTCGAATCCTCCTCCGGCCGCTCTTCTATGGATTCCTACGCCTCCTCGGCCCCGCCATCCCCCGTCCCGTTCAGCCCGATCCGACCCGACGCCCGCGGTCGGATCGATGCCCTCGTCGCCGCCAAAGCGGCCCATGAGCAGCTTCTCTCCCTTCTCGCAGCCTTCATAGGCCACATCCACGCCCACTCGTCCTCATCTCACCCATCGTCGCACGCCCACCTCCTCGATGTTGCTCGGGAGTGCATCGATGTCGTTCGCGCCCTGCTGGAGGTCGTCCAGGCTGTAACGGGGCATCAGGAGATCTCCCAGCTCAAGCCGGACGATGTGGCCGAGCTAGAGGAAGCTGCGGCCAGGCTATACGGAGCGACGGCGGACTTGGCGCTTGCGGCGGAGAGGGTGGCGGGGATGCCTTTCGCAACGAATGCGCTAGAGAGGGATGAGGCGGAGAGATCCAGGCTGTTGGAGGGCGCCACAGGAACGCTGAGGAGTGCGACGGAGTGTGTGGAGCTTGTGGGGAAATGCGTGGCTGGTCCGGCTGGAGAGTTGGATTGGGAGGTTTACCTTTCGCGCGCTGAGGGGCCTGATGAGTCAGCAACAGGCTTCCAGGCAGATGTCAACGGCGTCGACAGGGACGTGACTCCTCGTCGGAGGGACAGCAGTAAGTTCCCCGCGAGGCGGTCGGCGGACCAGCAATCGCTCTCGGCACTCGGTAGGCAGGCGACGGCTATCATGAGCCTGCGAAGCAAGTACGAGGAGGACCACATGGAGCGCATCGCCGCTGGGTCGGGGTCGGACGAGAGTCACATCGGTGGATATGATGGAGAGGAGGAGGAGGAGGAGGACCTGACAATTCAGCCGGGCAGGATGCGAAAATCGGCCTCGCTCCCGTCGACGCCTGTGAAGGCTTCGACTTCGGCCTTGTTGTCGGCGTCCATGGCCTCCTTGTCAGGGGAGAATGCGGCGAGGCGCGACGCTTCATCGGCGGAGGCGTTGCGCCACGCTATGTCGACGCTCCGGGCATCGGCTGACTGTGAGTCGCTGTTTCCGTTCCCTGGCTTATGACATGATATCTGACTCTCCTTTCCGCAGCCTCTCTTGATCGCTCGACCGGCTCGACCCTCACGGTCTCCTCCATCCGGACCTCAAGCGAGAGCCTGCATCGGCCTGCGTTCATTCACATCAGCTCCGGGGAGAAAGAGGCTGCTCCCTCACTCGTCGAGTACCTGAACGGTTTGGCAATGCCCTTCACCAAGTCCCCCGCTCATCCTCATAAGACGGCGGCACCCTTGCCACTCGCCCAGCCCCTCGTCATCGACACCAAATATGAGGAGGAGGAGGATCTTGTTCCGCCGTCTCCTGCCGCTGAGGCTCGCGCCCGGGCCGTCAATCACGACTATCACGCCCACGACGTCGCTTACAACGCCGATGGTGTCCTTGTCGGAGCTTCGCTCGCGGTGCTCATTGAGAAGATGACACCGCACGACGCGACAGTCGACCCGACGTTCGCGGCAACTTTCTTCCTCACCTTCCGACTCTTCACCTCCCCCGCCCACCTCCTCAAAGGCCTGCTCCAGCGGTACAACCTCCGCCGGCCGATGCAAAGCAAGCAGACAGCCATGACGCTCGAAGAGAAACACGCCTGGTTTGGAGCCAAGGTGACGCCCGTCCGGCTTCGGGTCGCCAACTTCCTTCGGACGTGGCTCGACATACATTGGCGCGCTGAGACAGACGACGAGATCCTCCCAGCGCTCTCGGCGTTCTTGAGGGATGTACTTGTTCGGACGCTCCCGGCGATGGCGCCGAGGCTCGTCGAGTCTGTCACAAAGCGTCGTGCTCAGCCCCTCGGTATCGACCTCGGCTCTTCCCCGCTTAGCTCCTCCATGACCATGACCTCCTCGGCATCCTCCTCGGGCAGCACCTCCGTTTCGGCGACTGCCGGTGGTGCCACTCCGGCGCCGCCACCGCCGAAGCTTACCCATTCGCGGTCGATCCTCGCCCGGGCCAAGTCGGCTAACTCGCTTCGGTCCGTGACGAGCCACCCCAACCTCACCCAGCAGCAGCAGTTGGCTCAACAGCAGCATCAGCAGGCCCAGGTCGCCCCGCCGCCCATCATCAGCAAGAATCTCCTTGCGAGCCTCAGGAACGCGCCCGCGACGGTCCATGCCACAGACCTCGATGCCCTTGAGCTAGCTCGCCAGCTCACAGTGATGGAGAACAAGCTTTATCGCGATGTCAAGGCGGAGGATCTCCTCCAATCAGGAAGGAAGTCAAGCCCGGCGCTCAAAGCAATGAGCACGTTCAGCAACCAGATGTGAGTCGTATCTTGCGGGAGGGAAGTCTCGAGTTCTACTTCTGACCAGCTCACCATTCTCTCTCCCAGTACCGGGTTCGTCTCGGAGACAATCCTCAACGAGCTGGACGCAAAGAAGCGGACCTCTCTTTGCAAATATTTTGTCAAGCTCGCTGTGAGTGCCACTGCGTCTCCATGCTTCTGCTCGTGCCTTTATTGACACCCACCTTTTCCCCAGACTCGACTCGTCGACCTACAGAACTTCAGCTCCGCGACCGCCGTCTTTGCCGCCCTCCACGGGTCGAGTATCACGCGTCTCAAGCGGACGTGGGATGCCCTCCCTTCGAAGTCACGGCACGCCCTCCAGGCGCTCAAGAACCTATTTGACGTGTCGAAAAACCATGCTTCCGTGAGTGATGGGAAGGAGCCCGATGACGGTGGTCGGTCTTCCATCTGACCCGTTTATGCCGCCTCAGTACCGAGCTCGTCTCCGCGAAACGCACCCCCCCGCCTTGCCTTATCTGTGCGTAGTCGCTCTGTCTGTTCTTACCCTCTGATCTGACCTGGCGCGTTCTCTTCTTCAGTGGCAACATCCTTACCGACCTCACCTTTGCCAACGAGGGCAATCCCGACACCCGCCCCTCGCCTTACAACCCGACTCAGCAGCTGATCAACTTCTCCAAGTATGCCGCGCTCGCCAAGATTGTTAATGAGGCGCTCCGCTACCAAGAGCCGTTTGCGCTTGTCGAGGTCCCAGAGATCCAGGCGTTCCTGACGACGGTGAGCAGCCTGGTGTGCATACAGAAACACTCGTTTTCTGACAGACGTCTCTCTTCCCTTCCTTCAGGCTTTGACGGAGAAGGGATCGAGCTCTCTCGAAGGTCTCTACCGCAAGAGTCTCATGCTTGAGCCGAGGGGCCCGACGGCGGGCAAGGATACGGCATCGCTGGCCTCGCGGTTTTGAACTGTCTCTTTCTGTTTTTCTCCCTGGACACTTTAGTTCCTTCTTGCATCAGGACTCACTCTCTCATCATCCACCCGCATATCCAACTCCTTTCCTTTTTTTTCTTTCTCTATTTTTTTTTCTTTTTGTTTTTGATTTGTTGCGTTACTCTTGCATTGCTCCATCCATCGTCAACGTGCTCTGTCTCCTTCTCCTTCTCCTCCTCATCCCCTAGCAACGATCCACCAATCTACCTGCCTTGTTTCCTCTTCTCCTCTACGATGCATGTGCTCATTCAGCCCCGAGATCTCCCAGAACGGAGCTAAAGCAGAATGAACCGGCCCCCGGCGGGTGGCAGGCTGACCTGTTTGGTTTACTCCAATTTCCTCGTCGGCCGCTCTAGGCCCATCCTCCTCCCCATCCTCTTCCTCATCTCCCTCTCATCCCTTCTTCCCTTCCTGTCCACCCCCTTTCTTCCGGGACTCCGCCCGCACTTGTCCGGACTCAGCCTTCCAGCGCGAGAGGGGACCCGATTCATCCTATCGACAGCGGGGAGAAAAGAGAGACCGGTGAACGAACCATGATTGCTAGCAAGCAGCGATCGAGACGAAACTGCGACGATGGTTCCGTTTCCGGCGCCGGTGACGTAGAAGAAAGATGACGTTGACTCGGGGAGGCCGATGCCGGCGTGCGTGCAGAAGGAAAGAGAAGAGCAGCGGCCGTCGTCCACCCATTATCTTCCTCCCAACCATCATCACCTGCCCACACGCCCCCCCCCCGCACCTATTCGCAACCTCCACCCGCACATGAATCCTCAAGACTCCGACGCTCACACCGTCACCTCGGTCTCCCGGTCCCACAGGGCCGGGAGCACCATCTCTCGCAACAAGAGCCTCGTGCGGCCTGCTTTCTCTCCCTCCCTTGCTCGCCTGCTTGACCGAGCTCGACCGAGCTCATCCATCTGACCACGTCCTGCCCTCACTTCACTCCTCTGCAGATCATGAAGAACACTCAGGTCTCTGGTGAGTCCACCTCAGGCCTCTCGTACCTTCTCTTCCTTCGTTCCCTCTCGCTGACGATGTCTCTACGCCCCGCCCAGATCTCAAGCCTTCCGAGTGCGTCGACCCGTCCCCGCATTCAAGCGCATGTCTCGCCTCCACAATTCGACCAACTGACGTACACCTCCCTTCTGCTCTTTTATCAGCATTCTTATCGACCGCTTCACCGCCTGGAAGAGGATCACCAAGATGCTCATTTCGTACTTCGAGGTCGGTCTCAATTTTTTTCTCTCTCGATGTTGCAGGCGGGCGACATTTGCACTCGCTGAGCGAATTGCGGGCTGACAACGCCTCCTTCCCTCCTTCCTCCCACTCCACCCATCTTTCTTTCTCTCCTCCACCACCCTCTCGCCCGCTCCCAGGGCATCGCCGACATTGAGAGCAACACCGCCAAGGAGCTCACTAAGCTCGGCACCGTCATCCAGGTTCCCTTCCAGGCCGGCAACCAATTCCTCGGCGAGGACGGTCTCCAGGTGGGTCTGGCCGCTCACTGACTGTCTCTTCCGTCCGTCATCCTGACGTCCTTCTCCACCCCTCGTCTCATCATTAGGACGTCTTCTACTCGATCCGTGACAAGACGCGCGTTATCGCCGACTCGCACGCCTCACTCGCCAAGACGGTCGAAGGTTCCATCGTCCAGCACCTTCAGAAGCTTCGGACCGAGATCAAGGCCCACATCACGAACGTCAAGAACGACACGGGTCGACTCGCCGCGACGGTCGCTAAGGAGAGGGAGATGTCGACGAAGCACATCAGCGACCTCGCTAAGGCCATCACAACGCTCAAGAACACGCCAATGGCGGTCGTTCCGAAGGAGGATCCGTACGCGCAGAACACGCTCGTCCTTCGTCAGCTCCAGAGACAGGTGCGTAAAACTGTTCGATTATCGGGAGCACAAAGATAGCTCGCTGATCTGCAACGTTCTGTCTCTCAGGTCAACGAGGAGAACGCGCTCCAAAAGTCAATTATCATCATGCAGCAGAACTCGGCCCACTTCGAGGAGGGCATCGTTCGCTCGATCCAGTCGGCTTGGTCGACATTCGATGAGTGGCAGGCTCGCATGTCGGCCTCGGTCCAGGAGACGTGGAAGCACCTCGGCGTCGCCATGGCCCAGATGGAGCCTGATCGCGAGTGGATCTCGTTCGCGGCAAGGTCCGACCACCTTCTCGACCCGGAGACTCCTCTCCGCAACCCGGATGTGAGTGGGAATCACGCACGCATGTGGGCTAGAACTCGGCGCTGACCCTGTCTGTCCCCCTGCCCTTCCCCAGCACATTGATTACCCCGGCAAGGAGGACCCCTCGGTCGTCCCCGTCCACGTCGGCATGCTTGAGCGCAAGAAGAGGTTTACCAAGGCTTACAAGGAGTCTTACTACGTCCTCACCCCGGCCGGCTACCTTCACGAGTACGCGACCTCGGACCCTTACTCTCAGCAATCGCCCGTCTTCTCCCTCTTCCTTCCCGCCTGCACTCTCGGCCCTCCTTCCTCGTCGCAGACGTCCAAGTCGCACAAGTTCCACATTGAGGGCAAGCGGTCGTCGGCTCCCGCCCACTCGGCTGGCGCCGGTGTTCCATTCAAGCTTCCGGGGAAGAACGAGACGGCGTACACGTTCCGGTCGCGCTCGCACGACGAAATGATGGAGTGGTGGAACGACCTGAGGATGCTCGTCGCGAGGTACCTCGTTGCTTCGGAGCAGATGGAGCGCAGCGGACCTGTTGCTGCGGCCGTCCGAAGCGCTGGATACAGGTGGGCTCATCTTTTTTTTTTTTTTTTTTTTTTGCTTTAAGGGCTGGATTGACTGACGTGGCTGCTTATTTTCAGGTCCGAGGAGGAGGACGAGCTGTCCGACGGCGGCTCTTCGATCGAGGAGGAGGAGGAGGAGGAGCGGGAGCGGGAGCTCGCCGAGGAGGAGCATGGCCTCTCGGGCCACCAGCGTCACGAGCTTGTAGACTCCTCGGCTGGAGAGACCAACGTCCCCGTCACGCTGCACGACTCACAGGCGGCAGAGGTCTCGACTTCTGGTGAAGGAGCTGCCCGTAGCGGTCTTGAGATGGGCGCGAACGGATACCCTGTAAGTTGATGTGTGCTGCCTGTCACCTTCAGATGATCTGTTCCGTCCCTGACTCTTGCTTCCTAATTCCCCAGATCGACAAGAAGAAGGGTGACGTCGCTCCGATCGAGCTTGGCCACCCTCACAGCTCCAGCGACTTCACTTCGCACCAGCAGGCGGCCGTCGCTGGCCCCTCATCCTCCGCCAACGACGCGACGGCGACGACAGCCAACGACGATGTCGAGGTCGACAACGCCGATGTTGTCTCGAGCAAGGGGTATCTGGGCAAGTTCGCGGAGGGACTGGGTTTCGCTTCGCCTTCTACGAAGCAGTGATCTGTTCCTTTCTTTCTACTTCTCCCTTGAGCGTGAGATCCTCCAAAGTACCTCTCTGTGTCCTGTTTCGTCTCGTCTCGTTTAACGAACTGGCTTTCTAACCCACACATATTCTTTGAAGTACTCTTCCTTCCCTAATTCTTGCCCGAAACGCTATATATGCTGTATATTTTGTGCTACAGCGAGACCAGTGCAACAGAGAGAGCCGCGGAGACGTATCGACCTAAGTAAGACATGGGCTGGAGACGACGGCGCAGGGACGACTGCGATCTGGGGCATGATGGGTTGCGTCGGCCCGCTCGCTTCTACCACACGCTCGGATTCTTCGACCTGCCCGATATCTTTCCCCATCGGATCCGACTCACTCTCCGTCAGTCAAGGGTGGGGATCGGAGGAGGAGGACGGGCGGTCGGTCGCCCGCCAACATCGCCCGTCACGCCGCCACACAGCCCAGAAGGGGCCGACTAGTCCGCTGCCCGCTCGCATACATACACCGAAGAAGGGGTTCCCTCCGCGTGCTGGTCGGCGGCCGGCGCCTGGCTGTGCGGCCCACCTCGACGAAGGATCGGGGACCCAGGGGCGGATGGAGGAGCGTCGACGGGCGACTCGACGGGCGATAGTCGCGGAGTGTGAAGTCCCCAGCCCTTCGTCCTTCACCAGCTTTGCCCGGGGGCCATCGCCTGCCTCCCTCGCCTCATTGGTGGTGCATGCAGGCCCCGTAGTCTCCACCAGCTTGGGAGGATTATTTTATTTTATTTATTTATTTTGGCTTCCCGAGGGTGTGTATTCGCCTTCCGAGCGTCGGGTGTCCTCGAGGCTAGAGGGTGGACGTCCAGGGTGCCCGTGCCCCTGTCGTCGATGACTGTCCGTGGCCAGGAGGAGATAAGTGAGGTAGCTTGCGGTCCAACACCCTGGCACGAGATGGACGCATGGCCTGGCGACGAGCTGATAAGGGTCTCAAGGTGGGTCACAATGAAAAAGAAGGAAGGAGGGGCCGGAAGGAAAGACAAAGAGAGTGCGAAGGAAAAAGCCAGGAAGGTTGCAATCAGTTGCAAGGACAGGGAGAAAAGAGGGAGACGACCTGGAGACCCGCCAAGTGTGCATCCTCACGACCAACGCCATCCCCATCAGGACCAAAACCCCCCTCCCCCCCCCCCCCCTCCACACCGGCATCAGCCTCACCAGCAGATCAGGGAGCGAGGGGCCGTCATTTGACAAAGCCGAGGCTTGATTTGTATCCTAGAGTTGGGTGTGACAGCTGCCCCCGGCTTCCATCTCTTCCGCCTTGGAGGGCCGACTGGCAAAATTGGTTATCGCGTCTGACTACGAATCAGGAGATTGTGGGTTCAAGTCCCACGTTGGTCTAAGATTTTTCGTCCCCGGGGCGTTGACCTTGGCGGCGGCAGTGGTGTGAAGGTGTATAGCGGCCGGTGGTTGAAGGACGACGAGTGGCATCTCCAGCGCCAGCCTTTTACGTTCACCCCCAGGGCAACGTTGTTCGTTGTTGGCTGACACAAGCTTCTCGGTCAATAAACATCCTTTTGGGTTCCGAGTATCGTTCCTTTCGTGGACGTCAACCGTAGGCACCCCAGTCCGAGTCGTTTCGATTCTTTCTTGTATCAGACGCGGCCTGACATCCAAAAACGCGCCTGAATCGAGCGCACCGCCGTCCACAACGAGCAGATTGTCATGTTACCATGTCCTGATGTGACATCTCCTTCTTTGTGGAAGAGTGAAAATTGCGTGCGTGCAGAGATACGAGCTTCTCAGCCGCTGGTGTCTCTCATTCACCAGTACTGTCTGTCCCTCTCGTGGACACCAAGCGTCGTCCCACGAATGAAGTGGGAGTCTCGGTCCGTTCCTCCCCTCCCTTGTATGTCTCCCTCCTTGCAGGGCCGACTGGCAAAATTGGTTATCGCGTCTGACTACGAATCAGGAGATTGTGGGTTCAAGTCCCACGTTGGTCTAAGATTTTTTGTCCCCGGGGCGCTGACGTTGGCGGTGGTAGTGTTGGCAGTGTATAACGGCAGTCGAAGGACGACGGGTGGCATCTCCCGCGCCGGCTTTTTTTTACGTTCACCCCGGGGACAACGTCGCTTGCCGTTGGGCTGATGCCACCTTCGTTCCATCGGCCATTGCCTCTCCCAGCTGCCGAGTACTGACGGTCTGCTGGCTGTCTGTCCAGCTGTAGATACCCCAGATCCGGGGCCACGACGAGAGTCGAGGCTCGACAACAGCTGCCAGCTTGTTGGTCGACGACCAGCAGGACCGACCATGCGACATAGTCACAGGAAGAGATGGCGGTGGTCCAAATCACGCTACCATTGTGTGTGCCCGCCATCAGACGTGTGAAGTCCGGAGAATGGGGGAAAGGAGATGTGAAGGGTTCAGCAGGGATACTCACGAGCGCTCCATCATATTCGCTCAAGGAAGTATACGTGGGGCTCATTAGAGTTCAAAACGACGCTAGGACTCCGGGCTGCTTTACTCAATCAAAACAAAACAAAGGTGCGGTAAGATGATGAGGGCATGCGCCGACAGCATGCCTCTGGATGGATCGGAGGCTAGAAAACAAGAAGAAAGCCTATTTGTACCAACGAGAACAAAGTCGGAGGGGTCGAGGAAAATCGTAAGGAACACAGCTCCTTGCCGGCACCTTGTCCTCCCAAAGTTGTATCGTAGCTTGTGATCATTGAGAGCTGGCCGCCAGGTTCCCCGCTGCACGAACAGCCTTCGAGCGCTCAGCTCGTGATCGAGGTCCTCGTCACTCGCGCTTCCTCCGACAATGATGACCAGTCTGGCCAACTCGACCCATCGATTCCAAGTTAACTTTGTTCGCGAGCCAAGTCAAGAGGCGGGCGGGCAGCGGCCGGGAGCCTGTCGACGAGCTTCTGATCACATGTCTGACAGAGTCTGCGTGTGCTCCCCGTTCCCTATGCTCTCCCAGGCGGAGCGTATGGACTCAAGCCGAGGGCCAATGGGTTGACACTATAGCGAATGGCAAGAAAAGGTGGCAGATGACGGCCGTCCACTCAGGGTGCAAAAGAAAAAGGTCACCATGCAAGATCAACCCGATCGTCTCCAGTGGTACGTGCACACGCCTCCCACCCTTCACCTGCAAGAACTGAAAGAAAGCTGAACGCGCACAGGCTCTAGAGGCAGATGAGTGGATCGCAACCCGAGGTCCTTGTTGCAGGCGGCTCCATCTCCTCCTACTCCTCCTTCAACCAGGAACAGCTTGACTGCCTCGGCCAGTGCCTGGGTGGCCGTCAATGAACCGGCGCGCGCGTGTAGTGGGAAGACGGAAGGCCAACGGGTAGCAGGGAGGACTGGCATTTTTAGAAACTCGGGAAGACAAGCATGCAACACAAGCCCCCTCTGGTTGGAAAACGCTGGCGGGAGATGAACGAGCGGTCAGTTGGAAGAGGGAAGGGAACGAGATGTCTTTAGTCCAACTCACGTCAGACCAGAAGCTCAAAGGGAGGTGGATCTCCGATGTCCAGACCCGATCGTCTACTCTCATCCACAGAGCAGCCACACTTATCTCACGGCAGCTCACTCAATCTGTCCGGAGGAAAATCGAGACACCCAGGTTCCTACACACGGGCCCAGCAGCTGGCCCCTGCAAGACCAAATGCCCTTCATCTCCAGGGTCCGCTCGCGAGCAATATCAGCGGCCGCTGAACGCGATCTGTCGTCGATGCAGCCAAGTTGGTCGATCACTCCCGCTTCGAAGGTAACGAGGACAGCAAAGGCTTAGCTCGTCCACCCGTCCGTCAAATCTCCAGAGCCCGCAAGCGACTCACAAGGGAAGCAAGACGGGAGAAGATGTGTCTGGAGGCATAGTGATAAGGTCAGTCGATTCAGGCGTGAAAAGGAAAGGCCGGAAACAGGCTCCGGCTTACTTGGCTCGTTTGACATGCAACGGGCCCGAGGTACAAAAGATCAGGGTCTAGTTCTGAACTTGATTTTGAGTTCGACCGTTGACGTTGCGCGTCTACATGACGCGCCATAGGCGGCATGCGATCGATCCTTTTAGACGGCAAGGGCTTCACCCCTAGGTTACCTGCCTCAGGGTCCAGCAACGATTTAAGGACTGAACTATCGAGCCAGAAATGAGCTGAGGGAGGTACGAGCATCAGCATCAGGGGATGAAGAGTGGGTCAGAGTTGGTGGATGCCTCGGAGTCTACACCTGAGGAACGGTACAGCTCTGGTAGTTCATATGCTCGAAAGGCAATCTCTCCCCCCCTCCTCACGACTTGTCGTAACATGTGCCCGACCAACAGGCAATGCCGATGCTGCTGCGGTTCGCTCTCCGACCTGGGTTTAGTTTGTTTTGAAGCGTGATCAAGGAGCGCCCTATATAAGTCAGCTAAGAGGCAGCAACGCGTTCCTTAGCCCGGGCGCCCAAGCCGCTGGAGCCTCGCAAGTACCCTGCCAGCATCTCCCTCCACGACCAGATTTTGCCCTCAAGCTCAGAGTACCCAAGGCTCATCCAGAGAACAAGGTGGGCACGATAAAAGGATGACACAGCGAGAACCTCATTAAGAACGTATAAAGAAAGAGACGAAGCCTAATACAGAGAGATACATCTAAGGACGGCAAAGGCCAAAGCTAGTGGATGTACCGGAAGCCGATGGGGACCGAAATCTCCGGAGCAGCAGAAGAACCCGAGTCGACCTCCTCACCGCTCTGCTGACGCCGCTCCTGGGCCTCGATTTGGCGGTTGAGGCGCATGAGGGTCCACTTGTGAATGAGAACTCCGGCGATCGTGACGGCAAACATGGCGATGGAGATTCCGAACGACTTAGTGTACGACGGGCCCCATGGAGCAGGGTAAATGTAACTACCCGAGACATTTCCCAGTTGTGAGAAAGCATTGATGCCAGCCTGTAGAACATGGTCAGACCTATGGCAAGAGACGAGGCGGCAAAGATAGACGTACGATCGCGACGGCGCGCTTCATAGGAGGGCGAGGGAACGATCCACTGATCCAGCTGTAGAAACAGACAAAGCCCGAGTAGGACTGGGCCATGAGGAACATGCTGAAGTAGCGGGCGCCAATGTTGTGGGTCGACATCGCAATAATGAAACCGATGATGCCGAAGAGGAGGGGGACGATGATGTGCGTTGAGCGCTCCTGGCGAGTGTCGGAGGACCGAGCGACGACGAAGGCCATGACCGTGGCGAAAGCGAAGGGAGGGGCGCAAAGGAGGAGTGTGATGGTCCGGTCGTACCCGAGAGACCCGGTGAGCGTCGGGAAGAATTGGCTGAAGGAGAAGCGCAGTTCGTCAGGATGGTGAAAGAAGATGGCGCCACGGCAGCGCAGCAACTCACTTGAAGGAGAGACCGACGACCATTGCGGTGAGAGAGAACGCCATGACCCAGACCTTATAATCGGTGACAGCGAGGTACAAACCACGCATAGGTCCGCTGTTGGTCTCGTCCTCGTCGGGGGCGCCACCGGCGTCTTCGGTCATCCGCAGCTGAGCGAGCTTGCGCTCCTCGTCGGTGAAACCGCGCGAGTTGTGCGGGAAATCCGGCAGAATAAAAGCGGAGAGGATAGCAATTACAACAGTAACCGCTCCTTCTATGAAGAAAAGCCACCTGAAGAGCAAAATGTCAGTACGGTGGTCGTGTGCCGGTTAGGCAGTCGGGAGGGACTGCCTCATGAGATGGCGCATTCAAGAGTTGGTCGCTCACCTCCAAGCACGCTGGTTCAACACGCCCTCCATGCCACCGAGAATCCCGGCCGCCAGGAGCGGACCGAAGGCGTTGCTGATCAAGGAACCGCAGTAGAGGATCGCAGTCCTGACGGCTGCAGAGCAAGGCGAGATGTCAGCATCAACTTGCAATAGTAAAGCATCATTTGAACTTACTGAGCTCGCGCTTGGTGTACCAGTTGGACAGAAGAAGAATAGCTCCAGGGAAGAAAGCCGCCTCGCAGAAACCGAGGAAGAACCGAGTGAGGAGAGCGCCAACAAAGTTGTGGGTAATGCCGGTCAAGATGGAGATTCCGCCCCAGACGGCCATGCAGCAAGGGAGCCAGAGAGACGGACGACCCGTGTATTGAACGATGAGGTTTGAAGGGATCTGCATCAAAATGTATCCGCTGGAGTTTGCGGCGTCAGGAGAAGAATAGGGGTTGAGTGAATGCCGCTTGGACTCACACGTAGAGGATCGAAAGGAGTGTCGGGTACTCGGCGCCCCTGGAAGTGAAAGTAGGTCAATGAAAGCTCGTGAGATGCCAATCTGGTTCTTATGTTTCCTCCTCGTTGCATTGTTCCCTCAGGTATCGAAAGTGAATTGGAGACAAGCACCGCTAGTCTGCGATTGGACTCACTTGAGCTTGAGATCGGCCTCAACTCCTTTGGTCCGCGCAGCGCTCAGGTTGTTGCTGAGAAGAAATCACGTAAGTCAGCCAGGGAGTGTTATCGTGTAACATAATCAATACGCTCTTCGACTCACCGGTCGATGTAGTTCAAGATGTAGATAACGACCATGATCGAAAATCGGAGGTCCAGCTTGCGGACGAGCTTGCGTTCGCGCTCAGCACGCTCTGGGTCGATGGCGATGCTAGACTGGTCGTCATCGAGGTGGGCGTTCTCTCGCTTGATGTCGAGGTCCATCGAGGTCTTGTCTTGCTTCTGAGTGTCGGCCATGACGGGCAGAGTGGTCGAGGGAAAAAGGTGTTGGTTGGGGAGGAGAGAGAAGAACGAAGAGGACCTGCCACGAAAAGGCAGTTTTGGTGGCGCGCGCCAGTTTTGGCTTTCGGTCCCCATTCCTCTCATGGAGGACCGAAATTCCGCATGGTGAGGCAGATACCCAGTTCAGAGGAAACCCAGGTTGCAGATACCCAGTTCGCAGATACCCAGTTCAGAGGCTAAGTGGTGGTTAGCCCGGCCATTTAAAAGTCTCCCTTCCCCCACTGTGGAGCGATGATGGGCTCCTGATCTTTAGTGTGATTTAACTGCGGGGAAGGGCAGGGACTCCGCGTCTCCGCATGCCGGAAATTTCTTTTTTTACATCGATCAGCAGAACCGCGTTCAAAGAAAAGGAGCCGGACGATGCCGACGTTTGTCCGTGTCGCATTTCTGTAGAAGTCGTCGGGCCGAGTGCCTCATGATGAGTATGTCGAACGGCTTCGGCCCGGATTGCGCGCGCGCTTACACTCCTCCGCCAGCTTTATTTGTTGTCGGTGAAAGCAGACGGGAGAGCCGCTGCCGCTACAGCCGCCTTTTGATCTTGATCATGCATCGACGCTCGCCCCGAGATCATCGGCAAACAAGCCGGCATGAGAAGGAGCCTCAGACTGCATGTCAACTCCGTCTCTGTCGGCGAGTTTCCACGGCTATGACAGAACGCTGTCAGGAACGAGGACGTAGCTTTTGAACTGTTTGTCATCCGGCTCAATGGCTACCGCGGTGCAGCTAAAAAATGCAACACCGATCGATGAGCCTTGATGCCGCCGGCGCGTCATTGCGGTTGTCCTCTGAATCTGCGCAGTGAGTGAGTGCTCTTGCTCGCACTCGGCCGTTTTTTTTTTTTTTTTGAAAAGTCGACAGCTAGGTTCATTGATTACGCTCTTGTGTCGAAAGCTGGCTGCTGAAATCAGTGCTCTCTCCATCTCCTCAGAACCCTCCTCCAGGACCGAGAACCTTTAGGAACAGAGAGGGTGCAGGAGATATGCGCTACCCTGATTGAGACGGGGGGCCTTCGTCGTGCCCGTCCATCTTCTTCGGGTACTGCTCGTAAGGGGACTATAGTCGTTTGTCACTAAGCAAGGCAAAGACTGAGATCATGGAATATGATTGAAACGGAAAACGCTGAGAGAGAGAGCGGAAACAAGGGGACCAAGATGAAGGGCGGATGTTTGAAGGAAGGGAAGCAGATGAACGAACAGAAACCAGGAACGACACCCTTTGCAAGCAGACCGCCCATTCCCGCCTCAGTCGAGCCTCGCCCGCTTATCGCTCCCCTCCCCAGCTCCGATCCGCTCTCCAATCGCGCCCACCTCCCTAGGCTCCCCACCCTTCTTCTTCGGTGGCGGCACCGGCGACCCTCCCAACTCCGCAAGCTTCGCCGCAGCAATGGCGCTCTCGTCCTCCTCCTCGTCGTCACGGTCGGAGCCGTGGACGGCCTCGGGCTCGCGCTGCCGCTTGGAGGAAGGGGTGAAGCCAAAATTGTCGTGCTGGAGGGGCTTGTCGCTCTTCGGATCGGTGGTGGAAGGGGACTGCAGAACAGTAGAAGGGGGAGGGTCGGAGAAGGAGGAGGGTTTGTCGGCGATGGCTGGCGGGGCGAAGAGCACGTCGAGGTCGAGGCCAGTGGGCATGGGTGGAGGGACTGTCGGAAGAAGGCTTCAAGTTAGTGGAAGGTTGCTGGGAAGAAAAGAGAAACAAAGGGACGCACCTCCATCGCCATTGTTTCCCGTCCTCGCCCGATGCGCCAAGTTCTCAATGAGTGCCAACGTCAAAGCGGCCTTATCCTTCCCGTGCATCAGTCTCTCCAGCAGCCCATCCATTGACTCCTCCCGTCGAAGTGCCTCGATCTCCCGCTTGAGCGCCTCAACTTCCGCAGCATGCTCTGCCTCGCGCACCGCTGCGGCCCGCCGAGCGTCGGCGAGCTGGTCCGTTGTGAGGCGAGAGGCGAGGCGCTCTTCGGCGAGGCGAGACTCGGCGTCGCGGAGACGAGAGTGGAGAGAGGCGTCGGCATCGACAAAGGAGGAGCCGCGGACGAGGGGGGCGCCGCCGCCGCCGCCGCTGCCATTGGCGGAGGAAGCGAACGAGGTGGCCGAGTCGGCACGGAAGTGATGCTTGGACGGAGAAGGCGGGTAGGCCGAGGCGACCCCCCCGCCGCCGATCGGAGGAGGAGGAGCGAGGGGAGGATACGAAGATGGCTGGCCGTTGCTGTTGGACCTGCTGGGCGAGGGCGGACGACCACCACCGTTGAACGAGCCGGCGTCGGAGAAGGTGCTGTAAACGGAAGCGGAGCGAGGGTGAGGGGAGAGCTCGCCGCTTCGGGAGGGACCACCGCTGCCCCCAGCGGGGTAAGGAGCAGGCAAACCGGTGTCGCTGCGACCGCTATAACCTGAGGGAGGAGGGGGAGGGTGATGCGGGCCGTGAGGGTAGCCCGGATCCGAGATAGGGTAGGGAGGATAGCCTCCTCCGTTCGAGGACGGAGCATAGTCTGAGCCGGAGCCGGAGGGAGGGCCAGAACGGTAGGCGTCCGAGTGAGGGAGACCCGGTCCTCCAGGGGGACCTCCCAGGCCGGGACCACTGGCGGGAGGCCCGCCACGCGGAGGGCCCGGAGGACCACCCATGGGCGGGAGAGCACCTCCGGGTCCATCGTGGTACGGAGGAATGTAGGGCCCACCGGGACCGCCGTGAGGAGGCGGCGGCATTGGGTAGCCCCCAGGACCACCGTCGCGTCCGTAGGGGGCAGGAGGGCCACTGGCGCCAGGAGGAGGCATGGGCCCGCCCCGAGGAGGAAGAGCCTGCTTGGAAGGATCCATGGAAGCACCACTCCAGCCTCCACCGTTGTCGTGTGGCGGGCGAGGGGGACCGACGATGGGGGCGGCGTTGACGATGGCCTGGCGCTCCTTGGGGAGGTTGCCTAAGACGAACGCGAGACGTACACGTCAGTCTGTGAGCGAGACGAGAGGCTGACGGCGAAGACCCGTGGGCTCACTCTTGGGCTGAAAGGCGCGACCAACACGCTTGCGAGCAAATTCGACGTGGCCCTGGTAGACGATGGACAGCTCGTCAGCTCAGGACGAAGCGAACGACAATCCTCCCAAAGGGCGAACAAGCGCGACGCGTTCTCTCCCCAAACTCACCGGCGTGACGGCGCTCGTCTCGAGGCCCGGCGGGATCGTCGGCCCTGGGACCCTGAGCATCTCAGCAGCGACCCTTGCGCTCTGGGGCATGAGGAAGGAGATGATGCAGAAGTGTGGGTTTTTGGCTCCGCTCGAGCCGTTACGAATCGAGGTGACGGTCCCGATACGTTTCACCATGCCGAAGACCATGCCTGGGGGAGAAGTGGTCACAGAAGTAGGAAGAGACGTGTGAGAAGGGCTTGCCCGGGAAGACGACGGAGAGAAGAGAATGAGGAGAACGAGGGGACGGGAAGGTACTGACCGCCAGTGCGGTGCGAGTCAGGAAGGTTGGAGACGAAGACCTGGAGAGGCGAGCGGCCGCGACCAGAGAAGGAGGGAAGGCAGGGAAGAGGGAAACCTTGAGCATGCTGCCGGGATCCATTGGACGACAATCTCCCCTCCTTTGTCATCGGCGAAGAGCCCAAGGAGACGAGGAAGAGAGAGAAGAGCAGGGGCTGACCGACCGCTCCTGCCACGCTAGGTCGTCGATATCGTCTTTCGGGGCGGGAGAAGCGCCTTCATCCTCGGCCATGGCTGCTGGAGGATTGAGGGAGAAGAAGAATGTGTGGGAAGGGGGCTGGCTGGCGGGATGGACTGGGCTTGAGGCTGGGCGGGCTCGCTGTTGAAGGGCGACTTGCTGTTGTTGATCGATGAGGTCGCTCGCCCAAAAACCAGCGCGCCTCGACAGCAACGCCCGCCCTGACCGCTTGCTCCTGTCTCGCCGTCTCTCTCTCCATCGCGTCACTGCAGCCGACGCGCTCAAAGTCTAATGCCAGCCTCGCAGTGGAGGTCCAAGCTCGCTGGAGCGAGCATACTGCAAGGGCTTCCTCTCTTGGCACGCGTTTGTTTGTCTGAGCAACGTCCTTCAACGATCGAGTGCCCGGTCCATCCAATCACCAATCAAACAACCAAAGAATCCCCAGTCAACTCAGAGCTTCGACTTGACGTTGGCCAGCCGCTTGTCGGCCTCCTGGTCGACTGTCGTCGGCATGGGCGGCATCGGGTCATGGGCAGACTGGATGATAGGCTGGTATACGTCCGTCTGGGAAGAGGGCGTGCTGCGCGGTCAGTCTCACTCGTCCAACTTCCGGCCTCGTCGTGCCACCACCCACCTTGAGCTGCCCCCATACTCCCCACTCTGGCTTCGCGCCCCACCTCTCCGCAATCTTGTGCGCCTCCTCGAGGAGCGCCTCGTGCGAAGAAGCGAGCGCCTCGAGGACGCCGGCCTTGTGAAGCTCGGGCGCCGTGAACCGGTGGCCGAGCATGGTCGGGCGGAGGACGTTGGCAGGGAGCTTGACTCGCAGGAGGGTGGCGAAGACGGGCTGGAGGCAGGAGAGGGCGTGGAGTCAGGGAGAGAGGTACGACGTGTTGAGGAAGGGGAGATGAGACGCACAGGGTAGGGAGCTCCAAAGTCGATCTAAGAGAGTATGTGTCAGGACGAAGATTACAGAGAATTCCAGATTGAAGAGCACAAGCGCACCTCGTTCATGCAGCACCACGCGCGACGACCGGGCGATTCATCCCGCATGACACGGAAGTCGCAGGCCATGGCGAGAAGGTAGCCTCCCGCGAAGCAGTGGCCGTTGATGGCCGCGACGGTGATGAGAGGGAAGGTGAGAACGCGCAGGATGAACTTGTTGAAGATGTCTAAGATGCCGATTTGCGCGCGTCAGTTTGTGAGACGCGCCTTGGGACTCAAGAGGTGGGGGTCCGCAGGCAGCGGGCGAGCAAGAATGAGCCTACTGGGGTGGAACATGGGGTCCTTGATGGCATTGACATAGTCGAGCCCTGAGGCGAGCGGGCCATAGCGATGGCGGTCAGCTCATCAGAGCGGACGCCCGGCACACGCGCCTCTCGCTCACCATTGCTAAAGAACTTCTCGCCCTCTCCCCGGATGATGACGGTGCCTCCTACCTTTTTCTTCTTGTCTCCGGCCTTCTGGGCTTCCTTGCGCTTCGCGCGCCAGTCGGCCTCGACCGAGTCGAGGACGTCGTGGAATTCGGCGATGAGGGCGGGCGAGAGCCGGTGGTCCGGCGGGGACGAGAGGGTGATGAGGTAGACCGGGTGGCCGTTGGCACCCGTGGAGGCCGAGACGGTGACGAGGGGCATGGCTGGCTGGTGAGAGAGGATCTGGATGCGAAGGGGAGGAGATGAAGGTTGGAGACAAGAGAAAGAGAGAGAGAGAGAGAAGAGGATGAGAGACGCCGGCGGTCGGGATCCCCCATTGCCGGGGCGTAAGCGGCCAAGTGCGGCCCTGCTGCTCGTCCCTGCGGTGAGCCGTGACCGCCACGCCGACGCGGTGGCCGGTTGTGTGCCTGACGGTGGAATGTGTTGCGCTTTCGAAGCCCGCCATCTCTCTCTACTTTCGTCTGCAGCAGCGCCTCCGCCCTGGTCCCGTCGGCTCACAGGCCCGCGCAGTAGTCATCCGTGGCAGGCCCCAGGCCGTCGGGCACCTCCGTGGAGTTCGTTTGGCTCTGTCTCGGTTTCTCGGTCTGCTTCTCTCTCTTCATTCGAGCCATCCCGCCAGCGATGGGGACACTCGTCTGGCCGCAGCCGCCTCCTTCTGGGTCCTGAACCCTCGCTCAAGATGTCACGCCAGCGTCATGCACAGGGGCCTCCCATTCTCAGCGACCTCGAGCCCCTCTCTCCTACGGACTCCTCCCAGCTTAGGCCCCCTCCCTCAGTCACCCGTGCCTCTCTCGTCTCTCCGACCTCATCCTCCCTAGCAGAGCGAACGCACGGTCGTTCACTTTCAAACAACCGCCATCCTCCCTTGCCGGCCGATGAACTCGACGAAACGCATCTCCCTCAATCTCGGCTGGGGCGGCTCCTCCAGCTCGAGCAACAACAACAACAACAGCAGCAGCAGCACAGCCGCAGCGGCCTCCCCGGCTTCAACCTCCCTAGCTGCCCCCGTGAGCCCCCTCCTCGTGCCGCCCTCGTCGCCTGGAGGAGGCGGCTTCGTCGGCGGCTTCGGAGGAGGCATCAGCAGCGCAAGCGGTCGCACTTCCCCTCAGCCGAGCAGCTTCGCCAATGAGCCGCAGAACGTCCTCTGGGCAGGGCCGGCGCCGTTGGATCGGGAGGACCTCCACAAGCAGCTCAGGAGCCTCGAGTGAGTCGAGTTCAGGATCGAAGCTAGACGGGACTATGGAAGCCGCTTGCGGCCGCCTCGCGCTTGCAACCGACCGTTCGACCCCCTGTCGCACGTGTGCCTTTCCCTGGGAAGTTAAGGGAGAGCGAGATTGACACAGATCTCATGGTTCTCGCCCGTGTCTCCTCAGAACCCTCCTCCAGCAGCTGGGGGAATATAGGCTTCTCCTCGCGAGTCTCGCCAAGACGGAGCACAAGCTCGCGAAAGCCGCGAAGGACGTCCTCACTGGGTCGACATTTGCGAACGCGAAGGATGGAGGACTCATGGGCTCGCCGGAGGTCATCTGTGGGTATCGAGCTTCTCGCAGATGGAGCATGCGGTAGCGCGAAGAGAGCGCGGATGTTGACTGAACACGTTCCATCTCTTCCTCGCAGATCACGGCCTCCGTTCCGCCTCGAACTTGTACGAGTCGCTATCCGAAGTCACATCTAAGCACGCAAAGACAACTTCCAAGGAGATTGTCGACCTCAACGACACTCTTGCAAAGCACTTCAAGCGCGTCAGCGTGAGTCCGGTTCCAGGCTCCGGTCTGCTCAAGCTGTCCTCTCCTGATACGTCCTTCCATCTTTTCAGAAACTCGAGCGGGCGCACGACGCCCACGTCATGGAGTACGACGCCAAGATCAAGCAGTCCGGTCTCAAGTACGAGAAGGCCATCAAGGGCGTTAACCGGAAGGAATCCGGCATGGTCGTCGGAGAGAAGCACGAGGTTCATCCTGGTTTGGCTTGTCCAGAGAGACATCGCCCAGATCTGACCCTATATCCGACAACAGAAGTGGATTGGGCAGCTCAAGTCGCTGGGCGAGAACATCGCGCAGGCCAACGAGTATGTCGTGGTCGTTTTCTAATTCGCACTTCATCCGTCCCTTGCCCACCCTTCCTTCCTTCCCCCCAGCTCCCACACCCACGAAATCACCCGGATCCAAACACTCGCCCTCCTCTACACCTCGACATGCCTTACCACGCTCGCCTCAGACCAGTTCACCGCGACAGCCGAGGGCATTAAGAAGACCTCGCCTCATCTCGGTGACGTCGGCATCTGGCGAGCGTATGCTGAAGCTCGGTGGGTCGAGGGGAAGAGCATCCTCGACATGGAGCTCAGGCCTAAGGGCGAGCCGGTGGCGGTGGCTGCTGCTGCTGCTGTTGTCCCGGTGGCGGCTTCAGCGGCGCCAGCGGAGACGGAAAGCCTGCGTGGCCCGGCCGAGTCGATTACAGCAGTAGCGGTTCTTCCAGCGGCTGCCGCTCCTCCCTCCCCGCGAGTGACTGAAGAGGTTCAAACTTCCCGGTCGTGGGAGGATGATACCGAGCTCAAGAGGATTGAGGCGAGGGAGAAAGCCCAGCACGAGGAGGACCTCGCCCTCGCTGCGGCGGCGGCGGCGGATGCTCTCCGAAGTGCGCAGGCCGAGCGCAAGAAGGAGCAGCAGAAGCAACAACAGCAGAGTCTTGAAGTTCCTCGTGATGCCTCTAACGGTACTTCTCAGCCATCGTCTCCTCGGACGAGTCAGGCGTCCCCCTCCAAATCGGCCTATCGCCCTCTTCCCACAACATCGTCCTCATCATCCTCTCTGGATCTCAAGCCCCCCGAACGGCCTTTCGCCAACGAGTCGTCCTCGCCAAGCGACCGACCGCCCTCTCGCCAGTCGTCTGTCGATCAGAGTTTCCGGCCCGATCTCCTCCCGCCGCCCTCGCCGGCGCTCTCGTCCTCGTCGAGCCGGCCCCTCCCGACGCGGTCTCAGGACTCTGTCCGGTCGATCCACACCCTCGAGCGCCAGCAAATTCAACAGGCCAAGGCCAACGGTTACCTCTACCAACAGCAACAGACCGCCACGGCCGTCGAGCGTGGCTCCACCTCCTCCCGCAGCTCGTCCTCCCGGTTCGGAGGGGAGGAGTCCTCTCCTGATCTCGGGGGTCCAACGACGCCCATGGGGTCTTGGCCCACCAGCTCTGGCGCTGCTCATGGGGGAGGAGGAGGGCTCCTGCGAGGCGACCCCCCTGGAGGAGGCAGACCGAAGAAGTCCGTCTCGATCGATCCGTCGCCTTCGGAAGTGATCCCAGACGTGGACTACTTTTCTCGGAGACAGCAGGAGGAGGAGGAGGCTGCGGCGGCGGCGGCGCGCGAGATGCAGCTGCGGGAGAGAGAGCGTGAGAGGGAGAGAGACCAACAGCTCATGGCGGAAGCGGCGGCTACGAGGGACTGGGAGGCGGCGGAGCGGCAGAGGGCGCATCTGATGCAGCAGCAGCAGGAAGAGAGAGAAAGAGAGATGGAGAGACAGAGGGAGAGCATCGCGATCAGTGAGGCAAGGGAGAGGGAGCGGAGAGAGAGGGAGAGGGAGAGGCAGATTGCGGAGGGATCTAGGATCAGGGAGATGAAGGGAAGGTTTGAGGATAACCGCAGGGTAAGTGTATGCAGTTGCTCTTGTCCAGTTGGCTGCTCGCTGACAATCTATCTTCTCCCTCCCTAGTATCCCAGCCCACCCTCTCCTCAGCCCATTGTCCCATCGGGAGCCCAGCTAGGCCGGCGAGTCTCTCTTCTCTCGCAACACTTTGATGTCCCGCCCTCTTCAACGAGCTCATCCAATTCCGGCGGATACCGCCCAGCCTCGCCCTCGACGTCTGTCATCTCCGCCTCGTCCGCCGGTCAATTGCACCGCCCTCGGCCAGTTTCGACACAGTCGTACTATCCACCTCAGTCTGTGATGTCGTCCTCGCCGCATGTCCGGGGTGCTCGCCCCCACCCAGCAAGCAGCTCGTCCATGGACCGGATCGCTCAGCTCGAGCCGACGCGGCCTCTCGTTCTCTCCGCCTCAACGCGAGCCGCTAGACACTCGTCCTTCCCTCTCCCAGGACCGTACGGCTCGCGAAACCTCGCCTCCTCGATTCACCACTACACCCAGCAGCAGGCCCAGCGGGATGCCCGGCTGAACAGCGACGGCGATGGCGGAGTCGGCTTTTTCCGGGAGGAATACGACGACGACAAGGGCGCTGAATGGGAGCGCCATCAGCAGTACTTAGCGAGGGAGGAGAGCGTCCACGAAGGCGACTTGCGATTCGTGAGCCCGCCGGGGTCCGCCAGTGGAATGGGGCCGTCGCGGTGGCCTTGAAGAGAGACGGGGAACGAATGACGAGAGCGAGATCAGACGAAACGAGACGAATGACCGGGCTTTTCCCTTTGCGACATAGATTCTAGATACCATTTAGCTTATATTAATGCCTGCTAAAATCCTCTTTCCCCATTCAATGATGATGGTTTGTGACGAGAGTCGGAGTGGGGTCTGACCATATAAGTTCCTCCCCATAGTGTCCCACGATTTCGGCACGCGGCTTTCAAGTATCTTCCATATGCTAATTCTATGTGGCGCTTTCACACTTCTGGTCATTGGTCCGTGGGTATTCCAGAGGCCTGAAGTGGAACCAACCGAGGACGCGTGATGATGACTGGAATCTTCTCCACAACTTCGCGGCCTTCCGCTCAGGCCGTCATCTGCAACTTTTTTTTTTTTTTTTTTTGCCATTCGCTATAGTGTCGAACCACTGGCCACCTTTCGACTTGGCTCGCGAGCCAAGTCGACTTGGAATCGATGGGTCGAGGTGGCAAAGCTGGTCATCATTGTCGGAGGCGGCGCGAGTGACGAGGACCTGGGTGACGACCCATTCATCCACCTTGAGACCCTTTCACTGGTCCACCATCTTGCTGCTTTTGTGCGTCGAAGTTTGAATATATATGGCCATGAGAACTTCCCATCCTCTCTTTTTTTCCTCATTGTTCAAAAACAACATCGAATTTTCTATGCTCAGAGCTCCTCCTTAACGCGCTCGTACGCACTCTCGACAGCGTCCTCAGCCTCGCGGACCTTGGTAGCCGCGAACGCGCCGAGAATGTTGAGCTTAATCTTGATCTCGTCCGCCTTAGTCGGTGCGAGCGAAGGCGAGGAGAGAAGCTTGGCAAGGCTGGAGGATGATTGGGACATCAGCGCGGCGCTCTCAAGAAAGAAATGACGACGGTACCCACCGCCCTTGCTCCTTGGTGAGCCAGGCCTGGCCCTCGGCGCCCTTGCCGTGGAGCTTGTCCATGACCTTGACGTAGTAAACGACCGAGGCGTCCTTCGCCTTGTCCCCGATCTCAACGACGGCCTTTCGGGCCTGATCAACGAGCTCTGCGGTCGACTGAGCACCGGAGAAGAACCTCTCGGCGATTGCATCAAGCGGGAGGACCCGCCCAGCGAGCTCGGTGAGACCACCACCGACAGCGCGGTTCGTACCGCAGTGCTCGTTGAGGAAAGTGACGAAGGCGTCCTCGGTCCGGGCGAGGTTGTACGCCTCGGGCTGGAACTCGACAGACTTGGAGGAACCCCGAGGGAAGAACTTAATCGTCGGGTAGGAGGAGACACCGTAGCGGCCGGCAACAGGCTTGTTGGTAGCGTTGTCGGCGTCCATCTGGGCGATGACGCACTTTAGAGATGGTAGAGGTGGGTTAACAACAGAATTTCTTCCTCCAAATTGGCACACTGCGGCCCACCTTGCCCTCGTTCTCAAAGGTCTTGGAAACCTTCTCGAGTGTGGGCTTCAGCGTCTTGCAGTGCTGGGTAAAAGGGGGTCTGTCAGTGACAAAGCGCGCGCCTCCGTTGAAGGCCATGGACTGACGCCACACCTGGACAATAATCGAAACAAGTCAGCAAGTCTGAGAGTATGGGCATGGACTTAATGAGCCAGACTGACCAGGGAGCAGTGAACGCGACGAGAACATCCTTGCCGTCATCAAGGGCGATGCCGTCGAAGTTGTCGATGTCGAGCTCGAGCGTAGCAGGGGGGGGCGGGGCCTTAATCCGCGACTTAGCGCCGGTCTTAGCGGTGATGCTGGAGGAGGAAGGGGAGAAAGGGGAGGGGTGAGAGGGGGGGGGGAGGGGGTTGGTCATCAGTATGAGTCTTCTGTGCGACCAAGCAAGCGAGCACGTACAAGGAAGCAAGAGAGTCGAGGTCGCGGCCAGAGTTGTAATCCTCAGGTTCGGTCGAGCCGGCGGGGAACCACTTAAGAGCTGATGAAGACGAACGATCATGCTGATCAGAATTTCCAGTCCTCAACAGACATGATCAAGGATCCGCTTGCTGTAGCGCGGCCTGTCTCGTCGATCGCGAACGCCAGCGCATCCCACCGCAGAGGGTAGTGACGTGGGTCGGCGAAGGACACAGGCCGCTGTCTGTTCTCTTCTTCAAGGAAAGAGCACGGTAGACACCCTGAGGCTCCAAGGAAAAGCTAGGTGCGAGAACGCACCACAGCAGTATGGATCTTCCCAGAATCGAACACACAGGTAGCAGATGAAGCACGAGAGGACAAGCTGGCTTCAACGATGGTCCCCCGACGATAGGCTGACAGCCGCGACGCGCTAGGCGTCGGGGACCGTCATAAGAAAGGTTGGCAGTCCACCGACCGCGTCCGGGGCTAGCAGGAAGCCAGTAGCTCAGACAACAAGAGAGTCTGCCACTCACTAGGGTAGCCCTTGACGCCGAACCGCGTACCGAGGCCTGAAGTAAACGGGCAAGAACGGTCCTCAATCAGCCGCGGCTGGGCGGAAGATGGCGAGGGACGAGAGCCAACGAGACGCACTCCTACCAACGCCGTCGGCGTCCGTCTTAGCAATAACAACGTCCTTGCCGACAAAGGCGTCTGCAAGCTGCTCGTATGCTAGAGATTAGGGGACAGGAAAGGGGATTGAGACATGGCTCGGTCAGCACGACGTGATGTGAGCTGAGGAGACAGCGAGACGAGTGTCAACGTACTAGGGGCAAGATTCTTGCAGTGTCCACACCTAGAGTGACATGAGGTCAGCCTTGTCTACCCTTTATCATCAAGCCATCACCGATGGACCGACCAGGGAGCAAAGAACTCGACGAGGGCACCCTTGGCCCCACCGACGTGGTTCTCAAAGTTCTTGTCGTCGAGGTCGATTACGTTCGATGCCAGCGCAAGCGCCGGGAGGAGGAGAAGAGAGAGGAACTTCATTGTCTGAAGTTGTGTGTATGGGGGGGAAGGGTGTGACTGGAGAAGGAGGGAGGAGGGAGGGAGACAAGTGGAGAATGGCCACGTCGTCGTCCCCTCCGCGTGCCCGGGCCGCATGTTTCGTCGGAGCCGTGACTTCTGGTGGCACTTGACAACCTTCGCACATCGCCACCATTTTCTTGTGGGGAAATGTGTCTCATATGGGATACAGCCACAGTTATACGCTTATGGGTACCGCTCGGTGGGCTATGGAAGCTCGAGATCTACGCCAGCGCGTAGTCCTTGAGGTTGTCGTTCGCGCGACTTGTGTTAAGACAGTGTACCGTTATTCTAGCGCTCCCTTTTTTTTGCATTTTACACACCGAGCAACCTGCAACTTCAAAGTGCAACGATCAAAGTCAATGGGACGGTGCAGAAGGGGGACGGAGGCGCACTCATTGAAGAGTTGCGAATGAAACAAGGAGTGAGGAGAGAAAGGGGAGGGGGGGGAAGGAATGACAAAGAAAGTGCAGAGGAGAAGGTAAGAGAAAGAAAAAGGAGAGTTGAAGGAGGAGGGCAGAGGGAAACAAGAACACCAGGAACGCATCCCACGCCCACCTCCACCCGACACACCAAGACGCTACTACCAGCAGATGAGGGAGCGAGGGGCCGTCATTTGACAAAGCCGAGGCTTGATTTGTTTTCCAGAGTTGGGTGTGACAGCTGCCCCCGGCTTTCATCTCTTCCGCCTTGGAGGGCCGACTGGCAAAATTGGTTATCGCGTCTGACTACGAATCAGGAGATTGTGGGTTCAAGTCCCACGTTGGTCTAAAAGTTTTTCTTTTTTCTCTTGGGAGATTGAGGCAATGGTCGATTGAAGAAGCGTGGACGGGTGGGTAAGTGCAGCAGGCATGCACTCTTTTGGCGTCCATCGCAATGGCCCTGAGAGCGCTGCACAGCGTCGAGCAACGACGGTCCTGTGTAGCGCAATCACGAAGTAGAGGCTATCTACCAGTCGAGACGTCGAGGCCAAGCACATGTCGATTCTTCATGGACTCCATAGTATACGGTACAGATGAACGGTAGATACAAGCAACCACCCTCCACTCACTCCCTCTTGAGGTTGGCCCAAGGTTTAAGGGCTGAGGAGGATGAAGGAAAAGAGAGACGTCGATGGGGGAATGAAACTGGAGTGCTGGTAGTGACACGGGCTCACTTCGTGAACGAACTCAATGATACCCAAGCCTGGTCCTCACTCTCCGTTTGGATTCGTTTCGGCCTTTTCGCTATCTCTTACTCATAATGTGCGTCGCATGGGAGAGGCGCACAAAGTCGAGAGCGCACAGGAGACTTTTCTCTCTTCTGCCGATGCATCGGACACGAACGGCAGCGGCTGAAATTGTAACACGGAAGAGAGAACGGGGACAGGTAGAAGAAGGTAGAGAGAGGAAACATTGATATGCCAGATATCATCATTCGTACCCAGCCATGACCGCCCAGAAAATATAAGCGAAATGCGAAAGAGCCAAACGCAGTGTGACGTGGACGGGAAAAAGCATTGAACTCCTGACGTTACGTGAGTGGAAGTGATCGCCAATGATATAAGGATCTGACCACCCTGTTCACAGCGATAAAGAGACTTCATCACAAGAAGATTGGATTTCAAGTGCAAAGGAAACCAGGGGCTGACCGTGCGTAGATATGCGCCTTGGGAGAGATTGGGAGGCGTGAAGTGGAGGAGCGAGGATAGAGCGGAAAGGGTGGACTGAGGAGAAAGAGCAGAATGGTGGTAGAGCCTGTGGGGGAAGGGGGGGGGGGGGGAATAAGTTCGGTCAGACCCGCAAAATATTACTGGCCATGGCTGCAGAAGAGGAGGATCACCCCTCGTACAGAGATATTTGAAGTGACGAGGGAGAGAAGCTACCTCTTCAATCAGAGTTCAACCAACCCGAGGCCCAATTCGAGGCTGGTTCGGAGCTCCATCAAGCGCTTGACCCAGAGCTCCAATCGTGGGGTTGTCGGCTCAAAATGAAAGGTATCTGTTGTTGAGATGAGGGCGAGTGGCACAAGTTGTACGAATGTTAGCATCATGTTCGCCACTTCGATCGGGCGACGGCGAGGCCTCGCCCACCTTGCAGTCTCAGGTTATCGACCTCGTCCCTGTCATCATTCCACCCCGACGGGCACGCGGCTCCAGTCCTCCTCGACAAAGACACAATCCGGCATTAAGGGCTTGGGGCGGACAGCTCGAAAGAATTCAGCACATCATAGCTTGGAGACAGGATTGATCTATTTACCGGAAGGAGCGGCATCTTGAGAGAAATGGATGAGAATGGGAAAGGGTGGACGATGAGGGTCGAGAGAACAATGATAAACGGAGGGCGTATTCCTGTGAAAACCATCGACCTCTCAGTCGCACCGGTCGCGCACGCAGTCCTTCTCCGTCTGGGCGACCATCGTCCTGGCCAAAGAAGTGACCCTAAGTGTAAGCGGCTGTCGTTTCTTTGCACTCACGTAGAAGGTTACGAAGTGCAAGTCAGGTGAAAACATGGCCCGTAGGCGGGGGCGCTGTCGCTTCGACTAATGCGCTTCACCATGAGGACGTGCGCGATGCCGACGTACTCGTTCCTGTGTTCTCTCCGTTTTCCAGAGCTCTTGAAGTCGAAATGAACGACTCCAAATGACGTCAAATAGGATATGTCCTCTGGACAGATCCGATGCGAGATTCGATCCATCGGCATGCCTATAACCAGACTATGATACTGCTGTATCGGGCGGCTTGCTGCCGCCTTTCGCCGCATCTGCTCAGCGATATTGAAGTCATTTTTGTATACAGAATGTGGAACCGCGAGCGGAAGTGGCACAAGGGGCAAGATGGCTGGTCATGACGTCAGGGATAAGGGAAGAGATCCGGAAAGGAGAGCAAAGGATTCGGGACCCGCATGGATGGCGCCCGTTGCCGCGTCCGCGTGGTCGCTCGTCGGCAAGGTCCGTCGCCTCGCATCGTCTTCGCTCCCTGCCCTCGACCCTGACCTTCACTCTTGCAGCGAAGGACTTTCCCTCTCTCGTGTCTGAGAGAACCCACCATGCCCCCTTCCAAAGCCCAGCAGCACCTCCGCCCCCGGTCGGCGGCGGCCTCACCAGGTGCGTACGCACGCGCGTTACGTGCCCCACGCCCCCTCGGCCTCCGTGCTGTCGCTGAGAGCCATGCTACTGACATCAACGACTTATCTCGTTCGCTCTCGCGCTTGCCTGGACCCAGCCCCCTCTCACCGGTCCCATTCGCAACCGATGACCCCCCAGCCCCAGCATTACATCCCGACACCCACGCTCGAGAGCCTCGATACTGAGGGCATGACCCAGATCGATCCAGAGACCTCCGATGAGCTCCTGCACCATTGGGCAGCCCCAACGACGGCAGCCCAGCCCACTGCCGCTGGCGCCTCAGATGACGACGACCTCGTCGAGAATGACGAAGACGCGAACGAGTACGAGGCGCGGATCGCCGAATCGAGCGTCGACTGGAAACAGGCGAGGGAGGGTAGCATCGGAGCTAAGCCTTGGTGGAGACGTCCTAGTCCTTACTGGTGAGGACTTCATTTGTCGTAAGCGAAGCGACAACTGCGGGTGGTCGACCGTCCAGCATGGTTTACCGTCATCTTTCATGAGATCGACACACGCACGAGTGCTCTCACTCCTCAGATTTCAGAGGAGGCTTCGAGGGCTCATCGATATAGAGCTATGGAAACGACCATGCGATCTATCCTGCGCGCGTCTGCTTGGCGCGGAGAAGCGAGCGCGCATGCGATCCGCGGTTGATTGAGTGGTTGTCAGAATTGCCCTCGGCATCTCCCTCATGACATGGCTGGCTTGCATCCAGACCCATGGGACTCCACCGAGTTCTGAATATCTTGCTTGCGAAACTCGGTCCTGATCCTGACCGTCCTTCCTCTTATCTTCATCCTCGATCTCAGGCTCCTCATGATCTCGATCGGCCACACCGTTTCTATCGGCATGAACATTGCTCCCAAGGCCGAGATCTTCAACAACCTCGCCTGGTGCGCCTGTCATATCATTGTCTGATTTGTTTAGAAGAGGATCACGTTGACTGACGCAAGCTCCCACGACGATTGACCCGAAACGATCTTGCGCCATGCGGTACCCTTATCCGTCTTCCAGCATCGTACATTACCCGGAGACCTCGACTGCGGACACTTTCCCTCCGGCGGAGAACACCGGCCCAACGCTCCCTCTCCCGCCTGTCCTCAACCAGGATGACGATGACATTAAGGACGACGTCTTCTCCGCCTACCTTGACCTACCCAGCCACTCCCGCCGCAGCTTTATCAACTCGCTCGGCTTTAAGCAAAACGCGACTGTTACTTTCCCTATCCTTGGCCCTGACTCAAGGCCCATCGATCCTGTCAAATGTCGCAAGAGTCCACAGGTCCAGGCGGCTGCTGCCCGTTTCACGACTGGTGCGTCATTACCAACTCCTCTTCGTCGGTGTTGAACCTGATCATACCTTCAATCTCCAGCTGTCTCTATCACTCAAGGCGTCCTCTCGGCGCTCACCACGGGTTGGTGGGGTCGGCTCAGCGACAAGCTCGGTCGCACGCGCATCATGGCCGTTGCGATGGTTGGCATCATCTTTTCGTGAGTGGTGTGCGGCTTCTTATTTTATTTTCCTCTGCTGCTGATAGTTGAGTTCCTACCCTATCACGCCTTTTAGGGACGTCATTTTCCTCGTGACGGCCCAGTACCCGACTTATGTCCCCGGTAGCTATCGCTTCCTCATACTCGGCCCTCTCATTGACGGCTTACTCGGAGGCGCTCCAACGATGGGAGCGACCAACAACGCGTACGTCCATCTGTCGGCTGTCAACCCATTGCCTGTTCGCTTACTGCAATCTCTTCTTCCCAGCTATATCGCCGATTGCACCCCCGACGGCACACGCGCTCAGATCTACTCTCGTTTTCTCGGCGTCTCGATGCTCGGCTTCGCCCTCGGTCCCCTCCTCGGCTCACTCATCATCTCCTATACACAGAATGTTCTCTCCGTTTTCTACTTCTCCGCCGTCCTCCACTTGGCCATTCTTTTCATCGTCTTGTTCTTCCTTCCTGAGTCGCTCTCCCCTCAAGCGAAGAACTTCTTCGCGCGGACCGCTGAAGAGCGGAAAAAGCAGGACCAGGCGAGGGACCAGGCCGAGCGCGACTGGGAGGCTCTCCATCCAGAGGACGAGGCCGACGAGGGGGTTAGTGGCTGGTCGAGACTCAGTCAGGCGAGAGGACTGGGCGGTGGAAGGAAGGGTAGGGGTAGGATGAGGAGGTTCAGGAGGAGCACATTTGGATTCTTGGCGCCGCTCGAGGTGTTTGCCCCGAGGGTGGATGCGACAGGCCGCAAAAATTGGAACTTGACTTTCCTTGCGCTGGGTAATATTGGGCTCATGATGATGATGGTGGGTCCGGAATACTGTCGCTCTCATTTCACCTCGTATTGACGCACGCTTCGATGCAGGGGGTCATGGCGTTCAAGTTCCAATGTCCGTACCCTCTCATTCTTCGTCTTCCCTTCTAGTCAAATTCAAACGTATGACCGTTCTCCAGACATGCAGCTCGCCTTTGGATGGGGCCCGACCGAGCTCGGTCCTCTGCTCTCTGCGATGGGCGGTCTCCGCGCCCTTCACCTGCTTGTTATCCTGCCTTGTGAGTGAGCACCTGTTCTCCCGTCATCACACTCCCCCTTTGATCGTTCTTCTACCTGCCAGTCATTGTCTGGTTCTTCAAACCCCGTCCCGCCATCGCGGTTCCTCCATCCGCAGCATCTGACGATAACGCCGACACCCTGCCTTTGATTACGCCTACCCCCCGTTCGCTCATCGACTCCCACTTCGACCTCACGATTATCTTCTCCTCGGTCCTCATTGACTTCTTCGCCTACCTCGGCATTCTCCTGTCCTCGGGCGCGCCGTCTTTCCTCATCTGCAGCTGTTTTGCCTCATTCGGCGGTGGCGCAGGTCCGGCACTCAGCTCGCTGGCGCTGGCGCTCCTGCCGAGCTCCAAGATGAGCGGAAGGCTCTTTGGTGCATTGGCGGTGCTGCAGGCGATTGTGTCGGCCGTCATCTCCCGTAGGCCGCTCCCCCTTCACCTTTCTCTCTTCCGTATCGCATCTGACGCCTTAAACATCAGCCCTCCTCTTCGGCATGACCTATTCGTATTTCGTCGGCACCTTTCCCAAAGCTGTCTTCATTCTCGCCATCATCTGCCTCACGACGTCCATCGTCTCCTTCTCATGCATTCGGCTAGCCCCTCCTTCCGACGACGCCGAGAACGGCGGCTCCTTGTTGGCGGAGGAGGGTGAGGGTGAGCGCGAGGCTTTGCTCGTGCTGAGCGAGCCGTCGACATCTCCACTGGTGACGGCAGGGCGAGTGGTCAAGGCCAAGGCTGCGGAACATGTCCGTGGAAGGACGAGGATCACTAAGAAAGTTTCGGGTGGGAGTGCATTTTCACTGAGGACGACAGGTGGTGGGCAGCAGGAGCTCTCTTCGTCAATCTCTCCTTGAGCTGCTGCGGCCGTTTATTTGTTCGCAGCCTCTGTTCTCTTTACAGCCGTTACTGCCACTTCTTCACATCCTGATTTTTCTTTTGTCGTCGTTGTTTTTCTCCTGACAAATAAGTTTTTCTCGCTCCTCCCAGTCTATTCCCCCTCGGTTGTAGCTCTTCGACATCCCTCTTTCTTTTTCCTTGTAATCATTCTCTTTTTTTTGGGGCTTCTTCTTTGGCTCTCTCCTCTCTCACCTTTCTAGCCTAGCTAGGTCGATAAAGACGACCATGGCCGACTCGATCTTATGTCTTGGTTCTCCTGATCTCTTTCGTGCGTATCTGACGATCTCAGTCTACTCCGACTGGTTGCACGAGGTCAAGCATTTTCTGTAGCATGCTTGCTTATTGCACGCGAGTCGAATGAGGAACCGTCGGTTGGGATGAATCAGGGATAAAGCGAAGAGGAAAGGTTGAAGACGTTGACGTCGACCTTCCATTTAGCGTTCATCGTCCGTCCAGTCGTTTGTGCCACTTGGATAACCTCTGTCGTACACGGACAGTTCCAGCCACTTCTGCTCGCAGCTGGTGGGGACTGCGCCGAGCGTTCGCATTTGGCTGCGTCCTGATTGACCGGCCTCCGCCGAAACTGTGGAGGGAATGCTTGGCGATCCAAGCATATATTTTTATCATTCGACTGCTGCGGATACTGAAACCTGCCTTCGTCGTAGGCCCTGACGAGAGTTTGGCTTGCTCGCTCCCCCATATTTCGCTTTCATTGTTGAACGCGGACGAGCGAGGTCCTTCGGTGTCAACACCTCGTTAGTCACTGTATCCTGGTCGTGTGCACAAGCAACTGCGGGGAAATAAAGGTGCGGAGGCGTTGTCTCGGCGTTGCGTCAGGGGTGGGGATAACCGCGGTTCAGTGGGCAATACTGGCTTGTCAGCGAGGGAGAGACCGGATCGAGGGAAGCAAACGACCTCTGCCGCCTGACAAAAGGGGGAAGAGTGAAATGACCGACCGAAGACGACCACAAACCACGGCCCGCCCGCCAAACATCCTCTCTCATACGCCCACCTCCACACCTTATGGCGTCCCGCTATCAGCAGCTCCCACGGACATCCTTCGATGCTGACGCCGCCTCGGCCGCTGCCGGATCTCGTCGTGAATCGACAGCTTCGACCGTCTCCTCCCTGCTTGACCTCGCACCGAATTCCCCTCGTCGCCGCATGGTCAAGTGGGCGACGACGCTCGCGCTCGCGTCGACTGCCGTTGTTGCCTTTGTGCTCATGCACGAGCAGCTCCCGGGCTTGCTTCCATCGGAGATGGGAGGGACAGCCGGGATGCCTATAGCGACGACGACGGGGACGGCAGCTAGCGGTGAAGCTGGGGGGTGGATTCCCTCAGCGGCGGAGCTCGAAGCGTGAGTATCCCCTCTAGACTATCGCTCTTAGCCTTTTATATTTCCATCCTGACGAAAAGAATATGCATATCACTGCCCTTCTTTTACAGCGCCCATAACCACCCCTCTTACCGCGTCTTCCGTGCCGGCGCTGCCCACAAGCCAATGACGACTTCCCCGACTGCGCCGGTGCTTGCAGTCCCGACTCTGCCGCGGGAGAATGGATGCCTCGAGTCTTGGCTTGGCGAGGGCCGACTGGGAGAGGGCTGCGAAATCGGAGGAGCCGCTACACTAGAGCCAAAACTGGATGCGGTGTGGACGTGGGTCAATGGGTAAGTTGGCTCTCCAAATTAAAGAGAGGAAACAGAGAGTGAGAGGGGAAGGGGTGGCGTTATGGCCCCGTTTGCCGATTGCCACATAATGGTGGTCCATGACTAGATGGATATAGCTGACGAGTGGACCTTTACTGGTCAACAGATCGGATCCCCTCTGGCATGACCAGGTGAGTGAACAAGCGACGCGAGAGGCAGGCGTAGTAAGATGCGTAAGTCTTCGTCGTTGCTGACTATCTTTCTCCGTCTTCTCTCTTCCCTTTCCCTCTCAGTACATCCACTACTCTTCCAACACCCGTCTTCCCAAGGGCTGGGGTCCCCCTCCTCTCCGCCACTATCGCAACAAGGACGAGCTACGGCACTCCCTTCGCGCGGCGTTCAAGGCCATGGATGGGCGGATTCGGACGTTTCACCTTGTTCTTGGAGACTGGGCGCTTGAGAGTGCTGAGGAATCCGGGGGAGATCTAATAGAGGGTGGGGGGGAGACAAAGAAGGAGGGGGAGGAGGAGGAGGAGAAGGGGGAGAAGGGCGAGTGGAGGCTCGGGCAGGTTCCATCTTGGGTGAGCGAGCGCGTGCCTGATCACATCAGATATGCCGCGCGGCCTTTAATCTTGATCTTCATCCCCGCAGCTCGATCAAGAGATTCTGGGCATCCGCGAGACTGCCACTAATCTCACTGTCCAGATCCATCACCATTCTGACATGTCCGTCTTGCTGTTCTCTCCCTCTTCCTCGTCTGCTAGAACTAATAATCTGCACGGACGCTTGTAGCTTTGTCGATCGGACTATCGCCTCTGATGACAAGAGCGCCCAGGCAGTCTACCGTTCCGAGGCTCTCCCAAACTTCGACAGGCGCGTGACCTGCATACATGCGCCCGAGCTGCGGCGAAGCAGCCTCGATCTAACCTTAACTTATCTCTCTGCGGCTACAGCTTTGCCATCGAGAGCCAGCTCGTCAACATACCTGGCCTCGCTCCACATTTTATATATCTCAATGACGACTTTTTCCTCTCGGATTCGGTGGGTCTCGCAATTTTACCGGCGCGAACTACGGAGTCTGACCCGCCCCTTCGCCGTCTCCCGCAGCACTCGAGAGCCGACTGGGTCTCCCCTATCTTTGGCCCTGTCATGCGCTTCACGGACCCTAAGGGCCTAGTTCCGTGGAACCAGCAGTTCCCCGAGACGGCGTGCGTGCACGAGTGGTCAGCGCTGCTTCGGAGCAACTGGCTGATGTGTAAGTCTCAAAGCGGACATCGGCTCAGCGCCCTTGATGCTGGCTTACTCGTTGATTTCGCAGCTCACCGGTTCGGCCACAAGGGTCGCGTCGGACTCGAGCATGTGAGTCGCTATCGAGTGCGCTGGTGTCGTGGCTCCCAGAGACTGACGTCCGCCGTCCACTTCAGATTCCGAAAACCCAGTCCCGCGCGATGCTCAACGAAGTTGCCGAGATCTGGGCCAAGGACTACTCTCTTTCTTCCCGGAGGCGCTTCCGCGAAACGGACGCTGGGACAACACCCGAAAGCCGGATCGGCGACATCCACGCCAGTGCGTTGCTCGTATTCCCTTGGTCGTCTGGCAGGCCGCTAACTCTGCACCCGTTACCCAGTCTGGATGGCCGCTCTTCTCCTCGTCGAGCGTTCCCGCGAGTCAATGCTCTGGTCCTGGGCCGTCGCTCGCCTTGCCAACGCACAAGGCAATTGGGACGCCTCGGCCCGCGCTGAGATCGCCTCGGTCTTTGACATAAATGAGGAAGCGGACGCTGCGAGGGAGGTCGTTGTTGTCTCGCGGTTGAACCGGAAGACGAGACCGACAATGAGGTCGAAAGAGGATGTTCAAAAGACGTTTGAAGGCGTTGGAATGGAGCCTCCGAAGCAAGTGACATTGACGTGGTGTTAGTAGCATCGAGACCCCTCCGTCTGTTTGACCGCTGCTGATTCCCGTCTCCGTCGCAGCGAGTCTCGACGGCCCTCTCCCCAACAACGGCGCGACTGTCAGCTCGTGCTCCATCAACCTCCTCCAGTGCTTCGGCGAATTTTGGACGTCTTCGACCGATACCGAAGTGGACGCCGGCAAGATGTTTGCGCGACTGGCATTCGCCCGCCCGGAGTGCGGCGACTGTCGTGCGTCTTGTCTCTTTTCCCCTAGCTTCATCTTCCCGCTCCCGCGAAGACACTGACACCTCCCACGTCTACACAGTCCTCTCGGCGCTCATCAACAAGTCCGGCGCAGGCGGTCTCTCAGCGCTCCTCCCTCCCGCTGGAAAGACCTTTTCGACGCTGTCGTCCTCGCTCAAGGAGAAGGGTGAGATCAGCCGCGACGGTGAAGGGGAGGCCCAACAGAAGCCCCGGCGGATCCCTCACATGCCTCTCACTAGCCGATGGGAGGATACAGATTTCTCCCTCGATGGAGTCGTTGCGGGGGATGAGGAGGAGGTCGTTGAACTGAGGGCGTGGTGCCTGGAGGTCATTGCGAGGTACCAGTACTCGCTTGGTGAGGTTTCTCCATTTCTTCCTGGAAGGCGGAAGATGCTAATCTTACTCACCTCGGTCAGGTCACCAATCAATGGAGTTCGTCCAAGCCCATTTCACCGAGGATCTCACTTCGTCCATGAAGAAGCTCGAGAGCGAGTCGATCTCGACGCTCGTCCTCAACGACGACTTGGAGGGCACGGACTGGCAGATCGAGGAGGCAACAGGCGTGATGAAGAGGTGGTTAGAGACGCTTTGGCCTGAGAGCGGATGGTGGGAGAGGGCGGAAGAGGTTAGAGGGGGAAAGCGGGAGGAGGAGGAGGAGGACAACCACTGAGGAGGAAGGGGTTCTCGATCATGTATCACCTAGGCGGAAGCTTTTTTTTTGTCGCATTTTCTTTCTCTTTTCTTGCCACTCACTCTCTGGCTTGCTTCAATCGCTGTATTTCATGTCCTGACTCTCTCCTGACTGCTGACTGCTGCTCGAAAGACGCCTCGTCTCCGGTTGCATTACTGCCGATTGAGATTACCCACACTCGCTCAAGGTGGTCCGGGATACGTCCTCTCTGAAGAGTTATAGTGAGATATGGAGATATGGAGCGAAAGAGAGCAATCGCTGCATCCAAGTTGTCGCAGTGCTTGGAAAGCGGATCTCGCTAGGTCTCTCTGCAGGTAGTCATAACAGCCTTGTCCATTCATCCTATCAGTCCGAGTTTGCGTTTTACAACACATTGAGGATCTTGGACAATGACGCCCGAAACAACGCGGGAGGACGCTTCCTTTTTCTCTCGCGGGAGGACGCTTCCTTTTTCTCTCTCTCTCCTCTCCTCTCCTCTCCTCTCCTCTCCTCTCCTCTCCTCTCCCTCTTCCTCTTCTTCCTCTTCCTCTTCCTCTTCCTCTTCCTCTTCCTCTTCCTCTTCCTCTTCCTCTTCCTCTTCCTCTTCCTCTTCCTCTTCCTCTTCCAATTCCAAGCCAGAGACGGATCGTTTCTGAGTTTCGAGCAGATGCGAACAAAGGTAAGGTGAGCCAATGCATCAAGAGAGGAAAGAGAGAAAGGGAGCAACTGGAAAGCCAATGCTACAAAGGTAGAGGGGAGGAGAGAGTGTCGAAATAGAGGAATCGGTTGGTCTTCTTTGTGAATATGACAAAGAGAGCGGGGGAGGAGCGGAGAAGGATGGAAAGGAGAAGGGGAGACGAGCAGAACTTAGAAAGAGAAATAGAGTGTTCAGGAAGGGAATATATGGAAGGATGGAAGGTCCATACGTGCTTTGGAACGAGTGTGAGTGTGTGGGCGAGGGAAGCAATGCTAGTTGAGAGGGGTAAGATGCAAGGGGTTGAGTGCGGGTCCGACCGAGACTGAGAGGATGAGAAGCAGGGAGAGGTGTAGCGAGAAAGAGAGAGCAAGCAGGAGAACAAGGAGAGACAATCAAGCAGGGAGGCAAGGAAAGAGGACCTCCTTTCAGTGGTTCTTCTTTCCAAATCCTCCCAGCTCCAAGTCCTCCCTCTCCCCCGCCGGTCCAATCCCCCCTCCCAAAGCATGCCCGTTCTTCTCCCTTGCGCGAGCGTCCTCTGCGGCCTGGGTGGCCGTCGCTGGGTCGGCAATACCCGTGCGAGTACCCCAGCCGGTCTCGTGAAGAGTGAGGACGGCGTAGATTTTCATGATGGCGCTGGAGGGAGAGCAAAATGCGAGGTTAGCGCGAGGCGGAGGGAAGAAACAGAAAGCAGAGAGAGAGACAGACAAGTAGTATCCGAAGAGAATCCAGGCAGGGACGTAGATTATGTCTTGAGGACGGTACCAGAGATGGGGGAGAAGCTTGGCCGTGCGCGTCGCGGTGAGCCAGACGAACCATGAGACAATAATGTTCCTGGAGAGCACAGAGCAAGATAGATTAGCTCTGAGCCAGCAAGGGGGGGGGGAGGAGGGGAAAGGGGAAGACGCCGACGCACCAGGCAGGCAGGTGGTAGCCGCCGTCGTCGACATGCCGCGTCGACTTGACGAGAAGGTAAATGACAAGGCAGGGTCCGACGAGGAGCGTGAGTGGGTTGATGAACTTGTCGATCATGGTGTAGGCGACGTAAGGGTGCCTCGTCCAAATGTACCGCTCGGTGAAGATGGAGCGGAAATCCGAACGCCAAGTGTTGCGCGTCCAGCGGAGGACCTGTTTAATGAATCGCCAGTTGGGTTTCATCGTCGAAAGCAGTTCAGCGTCTTTGCAGACCTGGATGTACGTCGACCAGCCGTGAGAGACCATCCATCGGGTGAGGAACTTGTCGTCGCCCGAGTTGAGGTGGTACTTGCCGAGCCAGAGGTCGTTGGTGAAGCCGTGAATGAACTCGGGGTCTTTGAGGATAACTGTCCGGTAGGCGGCCGTCCGACCGGAGAGGCAGGGGACGCCCCCGTCGATGTGCGTCGACGCAGCGATCTCGATGTTGCGGATCGTCAAACGGAAGGCGGCGAGGACCTCCCAGACGGTCATCTTGTCGCCGACAGGCTGGACGCGCTGCGAGGTGCCAACGCCGCCGACCTGCTGGTCCTCGAAGCAGGCGAGGACCGTGGGGAGAAGTGTCGGCGGCCAGATGGCGTCGTCGTCGGCAAAGACGATGATGTCAGTCGACGTGTTGCGGATGCCATGGGCCATCTGGAGTCGCTTGTTGGCAAATGGGACTGTAAGGACCCGGATCTTTGACGGGTCGACCGAGTCGGCGAGCTCCTGGAGCGGGCCGAGCATGCGCTCCTCAGTGATGATGATGATCTCCTTGGGCCGACCAGCGAGCCATGAGTGGGCGGCCTCGCGGAACTCTTCGCCGGCGTCAATGGTCGGGACGATGATCGTCACGTCCTCGTGCGCAAAATACGTCGGGTTTTCTGGGACGGGGATCGGTCGGTAGGCGGCCGTTGCCGCGAGACGGATCATAAACCAGAGGTAACGATAGAAGCCTAAGGTAAGGCAGTGATGAAGGGGTGAAGTGGAGTAAGGAGGTCAGAGCTCTTCTCCTAGGGCTCGAGAGAAAGCGCGTCCCTCTTCGCTCTTGGCCGGGCGTCTATGCGTCCCTCCACAGGCGAAGCACAGAGGGACACCAAGACGAGCCGCCGGCCCCTCCTCGGAAGAAGGACACAAGGGCGAGTCCTCCAGCGGAGCATGCGAAAGAAGCAGGATCAGAGCGGGAAGGGCTCACCAATGACCCCGAAGGGACTGCGATGCGTCCAAAGGAAACCAGCCTCGTCAGCACTGCGAAGTTCCCGACCACACCGCCGCCCGCAGGCCAAAGCAGCGGCAGAGCCAACTCACACAAAGACGGGGAACTTGTCGGCAGTGAGATACCTGGAGGAGGAACGACCACGATAGAGAGGTTTGCATGAGTCCCTCGTCGAGCAGATAAAGAGCGGGAGGCGCCTCTGTGTCACGCGTACGACTGCAGCGGACGACGGCTTCGCAACAGCAGCGGCAACGGCAGCGGCCGCAGCGCAGGCGTGGGCTCTCAAATGGGTGGACGAACAGCATGTCCGGCGGTGAACGACTTCAGACAAGGAATCGAGGGAAGGAGATAGACGATGGGGGAGCCGGGCGGGACCGCTACCAAGGGCAAGAAGAAGGCAGGCGGAGGGGTTGCAGTCGGAAGTCGAGCTGGGAGGCGAGGGAGGACGGAGAGAAGCTCAAGTGGAAGGCGGCGCGGTGCTAGGTGTGGGAAGGGAGACGGGGCACTCTAGCAGGCGGAGAGGAGGAGAGTGGGCCGAGCGAGAGGAGAGGGGAGGGGGAGTTTAGGGTGCCGCGGTCGTCGTCGTCGTCGTCGGCCAGATGGATGGTTAGGGCAGAGCAGGAGAGGGTCCCTCCTTCGACCTTGGACCGCCTGGGGGTTTCGCGGGGAAAGCAAGGGGTCTCGATCTTGCGCACGCCATGATCTTTCAGCTCGCCCATTTTTAGCTCGAGCATACTCCCATCATGGTCTTGCAGAAAGCACCCTGTTCCAGCCCTGCTGGTACCCGGGAGACGGATGAGGAGGACAAGGGCAAGGGCAACGGGCAACGGGCAAGAAAAAACATGGTAAGGGACAAAGCTTTTACACAGGAGAACCGGGGCTTGAGCATGTGCCGCGGTTCGCCAGATGACGTCGCCGCAAGGCCTGCCTTCCCCTGATCTTGCGCAGGCCTTGCCAAGCTGAACGCCCACGATCCGCGCGCCTTCCGCAATCAACATGATTCATCTGCAAGGGAGAGCGTACGAGTCGCCAATCGAGGGAGGGGGTGAGAGTGAGGAAGCTCTGAGCAGCACGCTTTTGGCGGTCAGGAGACTCTCCGTTGAGCTCCCTCTCAAGCAAACTTCAGGGGCTTTCCCCGCAGTCTTTCTTTCAGACCGGAGTTGAGAGAGCGTCTCTTGTTTCAGTTGACGCAGTGTGGGAGACACCCTACAGTCAAGAGTCTAACAGCGGCGTGTCGCCCATCTCATAGCGCCAACAGCCTACGTGCCGCGCTGACGATGCTACCGCTTAGGACGCATGCAATTGTCACTCCTTCCACAAAGAAGGAGATGTCACATCAGGACATGGTAACATGACAATCTGCTCATTGTGGACGACGGTGCGTTCGGTTCAGGCGCGTTCTTGGATGTCAGGCCGCGTCTGATACAAGAAAGAATCGAAACGACTCGGAATGGGGTGCCTACGGTCGACGTCCACGAAAGGAACGATACTCGGAACCTAAAAGACTTTTGGCCGAGAAGCTCGCATCAGCCAACGATGAACAACGTTCTCCCCGGAATGAGCGCGCCAAGCGGCGCGGGTGATGCCACTCGTTGTCCTTCAGACGCCGGCCGCTATACATCTTCACACCACTGCCGACGCCAACATCAACGCCCCAGGGACAAAAAGTCTTAGACCAACGTGGGACTTGAACCCACAATCTCCTGATTCGTAGTCAGACGCGATAACCAATTTTGCCAGTCGGCCCTGCAAGGAGGGAGACATGCAAGGGAGGGGAGGAGAACGGACCGAGACTCCCACTTCCCTCTTGTGGACACCAAACGTCGTCCCACGAAGGAATTTTTTTTTGTATTTAAGTCATGAGTTATACGTGGAGAACGAGGTAACCCTATGAGAGATATCGAGTTGTAGCTAGATAGAGGGAGAGCGGACATGACCGAGCGCGAGAACGTCGGGCGAGGCGCCGTGGGAAGAGGGTTGGCCGAACCACTGGGGATGATTGGCCGGACGGCGTGATGGGCGCCGTGAGAGGGGGGTTGGTCGAACCACCGGGATGGTGGTTGGCCGGAAGAGGGTTG